>CAEGAE010006550.1:0-181789 GCA_903067095.1 Girardinus metallicus
TGTATATATATATATATATATATAGTCTCTCAAAGGAATCAGCACAAAAACAACACAAGAGTATCAGTACAATCAGTTACGGTTCTCTGATGTGACCTTGAAGTCAGGGACTTAGTAATTTAACTCTTGACCTAAACCTAGAAGCCAAGTGGTGCATGTTGTATGTTTCATGCAGTATCTGACCTTTGCTGGGTCACATCTTGACAATAAATGCTACCCTGGGTGAAAACTTCATCCAGGAATATTCATTCATTTAACTGAGAGTAAGAATGAAACTGTATGCACGTGGAATAGTGGCTTATTGGTTAGCTGGTTTAAATCTTGAATCCCATGTTGCCTGCACACACTGATAGTTGATGTGTGGAAATTTCAGAGTACAGATGATGGGTTCAAGGTGACTTGTACTGCAAATGTGTTTTCAGTGGTTCGAATGACTAGAAAATATCTTTTTTTTTTTTTCCCCCCAGTTTTTTTCATTGGCAGCCAGGTGAGAAGTACCTGTGCTGTTTTATTTGAAAGAATCAATTATTTTTAGCAATAATAAAAACAGAATTCAACAATATCCATAGAATCACAGTAAACATAACATTTTGTTATATGTATTATTGTAAATTATTTTAGGTATTCGAAACTTTAGGTATTCCTGTTTTGCTGATGCGCTTTTTTTCTGTTTTTAAGATATGAATTTGTGAAATTTCGTAATATTTCTATATCTTCTTATGTCATACAATTTAAATATATTTTTTGCTATTTTTTTCACCAAAGTCTGATCAAGACAAAAGTGGATGTGTGGAAAGTGAAATTCAAAAAAAAAAAATGCTTTTAACTCCATCAAATGTGGAACACCACAATTCTTCATTGTAGTTCTTCCTGAGTATCCTGAGCCAATACTTGCAGCTTTTTCTTTTTTTTTTTTTGCTATGGAGTAAATAAGGGGGCTGCACAGTGGAGCAGTTGGTAGAGCTGTTGCCTTGCAGCAAGAAGGTTCTGGGTTCAATTCCCAGCACGGAGTTTGTGTGGGTTCTCTCCGGGTACTTCGGCTTCCTCCCACAGTCCAAAAACATGACAGTCAGGTTAATTGGTCTCTCCAAATTCTCCCTAGATATGAGTGTGTGTGTGCATGGTTGTCTGTTTCTGTGTTGCCCTGCGACAGACTGGCGACCTGTCCAGGGTGACCCCGCCTCTCACCCGGAACGTTAGATGGAGATAGACACCGGCACCTCCCGACCCCACTAAGGGACAAGGGTGTACAGAAAATGGATGGATGGAGTAAATAAATGATTTAGGGGAAACCTGCTTGCCTGCATTGAGATGTTCACCTCATAGAAAGGGCAACTGACAATGCAGTCATGTTCCTGAAGCAGGGAAATTGAATTGGTGCGGTGCGTCTTGACTCTGGAACATTCCAGGGGTGATGGATATTTCCAGTTTCAGGAATAAATGTACTGTTTCGCCAAACTTCCAGGAACTGTCAAGCAAAACATGTGAGCTCTTTTCTCTCTCTGCAGGTGGCTGTTGCCTTCTTGGTGAATGGAGGGCGGGGGGGGAAACATCCAGTAAGTGTATCAATTTAGTCTGCTTGATTTTGAACAGTGATGCGTCACAGCCTACGTTTTACTTAAACAGTTGCTCCATTTAGATGCACACTCTTAGACTTCTAATAGAAGAAACTGAATTCATTGAGTCTCTTCTTTTCACTAATGCGGCACAGAAAAAATCTTGAAGTACTGGGAGGTAAGTAGGTAAAATGGATTAATCAACCATAAAATGCAATATTTATTCTCTTTTTAAGCCCAAGTTATTAACAGAAACTCACTGGATGAGTTGAATAAGAAATTTGTTTTCCTGACATGCTTTTTTCTGTTTAAAGCCTGAAATTACTCTGCAGTAGTCTTTTGTCAGTTCATAAATATTATTTGTGCAAAAACAGTAGTAATATTTCAACATGTTTATATTCCCAAAATATTGTGACCTCCACCAGTTCCTCTCTTTTTCATTAAAAGGCTTATCTCACTCATCTATAATTGAATGGAAATTAGGAATGGGCACTATGTCAGATAGCACAAATGATACTATGTAATTAAAGCTCTGGAAAGACAAGGGGGTAATGAATTGATGACTTCAGTATTACAAAAGGGACAGGTCAGTGGTGATTTTCACATCTCAGCTTCAAGCTAAGAGGGGGAATGTTCACTTAGTGATGGATTGAGCGTAACTATGGAATCTGGCAGCAAGTGGTGTCTTTGGAAGTGTTCATTAAAGACCCAATCCCTCACATTTTCTCTTTAACCTTCATTTTGGAAGATGGGTAGGATGGAGATATAGGCAGAAAATTTGGGGCCTGCTTTTTCCAAATTGAAAACAGAAACAATGAGGATGAGGAATATAAGGAGCTAAAAAGTATCTGACAGGAACAATCAAAAGCAATGGTGAAAGGAGGGGAGGCAGTTAGTTCTCCTCCTTAACTTAAGAGCCTCGTCAAGTGTTTATATCTCAAAACAGAACCGCATAAAGTGCATCTCGCATCCCACATCAGTCTCTGTTCAAACTGTTTCTCGTTCCTGCGCTAGTACGGCCCTGCCATTTTTATTTCACTGTCAACCGGCTCCGTTTAAGGATGACCAGCGGCACCCTCTTCTGGATGACGGTCACACTACAACACTGACAAGGAGGTCTAAGATGATGTTAGTAAATCCATTTCGACTTGTTTTAATCTAATGAACAGCTAATCAAAAATGAATCATAAGTTGATCCATTGTTCGCGTCCATGCTTTTCAATAACCGAGATAAAAATTAGGTCTAAAAGTTGTTCATATTTCTGCAAGTTTTCCACATTCTTTCAAATAATGTTTTGCACAGATTATATAAGGCACAGTTTGCATATTATTTCTTTTATCTTACTCATTTAGAAATTTCGTAGAGTCTGAGTATGCTACTCTTAGTTGCAGTGTTTTAAAAGTAGTTTGGCCTTACTGTAAAGCATATCTTTACAGTTTGTTTTTGCTGCCTTTATGTATATCTCTGTACTTCCATTTGTCTGTCACTTTAATGCTAATATGCCTGACTTTCTCCAGTGAGGGACATTAAAGGATATGTCTATTCTATTTCTATTTTCATCCCAATACTTGACAGCAGGGTCACAGTCAGATGTTCGGATCTTTTTATCTTTAGGCCTTTTGGAGAGTTTAGAATGAAAAAAGACATTACCTGCGCTAATAACCAATCATGAATTACCAGGACACTTAAGACATTTTCTAAATGTCATCTCCATAATGACTTTGTCCACATTTTTATCTTTTATGTGTTGTGTATTGAATGTGATCTCTTATCTGTGTTCTTTTATGTCCATGTAAAGCAAATTGAATTGCCTTTCACGTGAAAGGTGCTGGACAATTAAACTTGCCTCGTTTTGTTTTAAAATAGTGGCTAAATCCTGTTGGCATGACATCAACTATGGTTCTTAAATGGAGCGCCTGCAATCCAGCCGAATTAGTAGTACCGTAATTCCGCCACAGGTTGCGCTATCTGAAAAATTCCAACGACTTCTGAAAGGGGAGACGTTGCGCTTTCCAGCCAATATCGGGTTATTACTGTAATTTCACCTCCGCCATAGCAGGGAGTGAAATTAATCTGAGGGGCTTTCTTTTAATAGACGGTATATTGCAACAATAAATTGCTAGATATTTAAAGTTCCATTTGTTACGGATAAATGGGCAAATATATTTTCTCACAGGACATTTAAAGAACTGCATACAGTTAAAATAAGCAAAAAACATCTAGACGCAGATTTTAAATTTAGGACATAAAAGTTTAAATCAATAAATAATGACAACTGAGGGCAAGAAGGCTAGAAAAAAGTTGCATTGCCTTTATTCTTTGAAGGTATAGCTTTAAAAAAGCGCAATTTGCATTGGCAAACTTTTTTAAAACGTTGGAGTTTGGCCACAAAAATCTGACAGATGCATCTCTAACAAACAGCTTTCTGATGGCTCGATTACAACACAAATCTTCCTCCTACTAATCACACTGAACACCCGGTAGGTGGTAAAAGAGTTCCCCCGTCCAGCACTTACATTCCTCAGCCCAGAACATGTTGAAGTGCAACAAAACAAACGTGTTATGCGTTTTCTCCAACGAGATAACAAGCTACACAGTGCTGAACTCCGGTTCACTGATACTGCAGTTGCTCAAGGAAAATGTCTTGTAGGCACAATTTCAAAATACTACAAACACCATGTTTCCTTTTATTTTGAGGGCACATAATTAACATAAGTTCCACACTAGGCCCTTTATTATGTGAAACCGAACAGGCGTTAAAAAATACAGACATGCTTTTCAATCTGGTGGTGGAGAACAAGACAGAATGAAGCTTGCGTTCAAGCTGAGCGACCCGCTTTAGTGAAAACTGAATTAGTTAATCGGGGTCCATAATTCAAAGACCCCGACTGCATCAAGGCCAGACATATGGAGGTACACGGTCCAGTAGGTTTTACTTAAAAGCATATTGAGGCAGACAGGCATTCACAAAAAGTAGTGGCTATGAACACATCCAGCACTTAGTCAAGTAAATATGGCTCAGTGCTGTATCCATATTTCTTTTTCACACTTTCCCTGCACACTCAAGATTTATTTGCTCGCCCATATCTCTGAGATAAATATGTCATCAATTTCCTGATGTTGATAAAGATCTGAGTTAAAGTCAAATCATCATCATCAGATGAGGTGCTGCCGACTTAATGTTAAGCATTAAGGTGAGATTTGTTCAGTTACCTGTACACTGTTGTTTTAAGCATTTTTTAAAGAATTAAAGCTGCTGGGAAGACGATCCTTATCGTTTTCAGGCTCGTGGTAAATCTAAAGTCACTTTTAGTTGGAAAGAGATTTTATTTTTATTTTTTTTGCAATATCCAGTAATGTCATATCTGTCAATAAGTTGGGACATTGTCACTTTTAATGTACACTTGATTGTGTAGTGCACAAAACATCAAAATAAGTTACTTTTGCAGTGACATCAGTCGTTTTTTTTTTTTTTTTTCTTTTAACTGCCGGACCATGTGGTAGTGAAAGGTCAAAGATTTATCCACCGTCTAAAGTATCCCACATGGTCACATCATTATTAACTCAACAAGCTCACTATATAAATAGTAACTTTATATATTTATATATGACCCTGATGCAGGTGATTTTATTTTCGCAGTTTTTTTCTCCAAGTTAGCCCAAGTGATTTGTACAGCAGAATTAAAAGAAGCATTGTTGTTTCCAAGAGTCATCTTAATATGTAAACCTGTCTTTTTCAAAATGTAAATGCAGATGTGCCATTTGCAGCAGGATCTTAAATTATAAATAAACCCTCTTCCTCTACAGGCTGAGACGTGTGGGAGATGCAGCAGCCGTACGTCCCCACAAGGAACGTACGGTAAAGTGCCATTGCTACTGCATATTAAACTTTTTTTTTTTATCTCTGGTTTCTAATTTTGTTTATGTTGCCGTTTTTAAACACCTTATTATTTAGCATAGGCTGGCTTTAATATTAAAAATAAAAGATTTTCGAGAGCTGGGTTCATGTTTTCATGTTTTCAGCTGTTATTAAACACATTAATGCTTATTTGTTCATTCGTTATTTGACTACGGCTGCATAGTGAACAAGCTTGTTTTGGTACCTTCCTTCACCGAACAAGACGGATCTGACCCGACTCAGCTGTGTTGCACGAACGGGAAAAAACAAAAGAAAAGTTCTGCATTATGTATGCAGAGCGCATTGCTCCACTCAAACAGTACTTGCAAAAGCACTGCAATGAATTTGTAGAAGACTGTGAGGCGTATGATAATAAGGGATTGTGCTATGGAATTGTATATACTGTTTATTGTGATTGATGTTGTGCAATTTGAATATATTCACTGTATCAGTGCGACTCCGTTTTCAAGCTGCCAGCTGCCAACTGAAAATGGAAGTCATCCAGTGGGTTATTTATGCACGCTGAGCTGCTGCTGGAGCAAACGCAGAGAAAGAGAGCGACAGTAAATTAATAACAAAACTGACAGAAACAAACTCGTAGTAGTGATTTCTTTCTTTTTCTTTTTTTTAATAGCAGGATAATCATTTCCGGGATTGTGATTAATTAAACACGACAGCCACGGGGAAAACATGGCTGTCTCTAAATTCTCCAAACTCCTACCTGCTGAACTTTCTACCTCTGTTGGCCCCAAGTGAGTTTTGCTTACGATAAAGTAGATAAAAATGGCTTTGCCACAATAGTGACGGATCCCTCTCCTCAGCAAAAAAACTTCTGTTGCCCCCACAGGAGCAGGGATTCATTGAAAGCTTTTCACAAATGAAAGAGTTCATGAAGACAAGTCTTTTCCTACACATTCTCCTGTTGTAGTCCTCGCACTTGCTCGCTCACACACACCGCAGCTCTCGTGTATGACTTTATTCTCTCTCCGTCTTCCGAGTTTTTGTTGTTGTTTTTTTTTTCTTGTTCAGTTCATGAACTCGGTGAACGAGTGATTCTGAAACCGAGGAACTCTCGTATCAAAGCTGTCAAGCGTTTTCTGTTTAGATGCATCATAGCAAATATAAACACATTTTGTATTGTCTGGGACAGCCTCTGTTGTCACGGAGTTGTACACTGGGAGTACGCAGGGTATTATGGGAAACAAGCTCGATATCACCAAACACTAAAAGCAGAATAAAAGCAATAGTTTTATAAAGTTAAACTACACGTGGTTTGCACATTTTGGCAAAATGTTTCAGGTGCCTTGAGTGACAGTCATGCAGTAACTCCAAAGATTTAAGCTGTTCAGCTGCTGAAAGCATTTTAGAAAAGTTTTAAATTAAATTTTGCAAACTGCTTCACTATTACTAGATATCAGATTAGGAGGGGGCAATTTGGACTTAACGTTTTATTGGAATATTATTTTGTGGCACTATTGTGATTTCAATAAAAGTGTCAATAAGACCTAATTGTTACTTCTTCTTTAGGTAACTAGCTGTATGGCTGTGACTGCATGGTACAACAAACACAGACCCATAAATACTGCTCTTAAAAACGCATCCATTTGTAATGCACGTCTTTAGGACACCAGTCACATAAAGAAGTGTGATTTGTATCACTAAACTGTTCACAGTATCTGCATTTTTATCATATTTTAAAATCTATTGTGTTTAACGAACAATGGAGAAAATAGTAAAAATAATCCTGACACTGTGGACAGTCCTGTTTTTTTTTTTTTAACACTGTTGTTGGAAATTGCGACAATAATAATTCAAAATAAAAAAATTATCACGATAAACGATTTGATAAATGCTCAGCCCTACATTAAATAGATATTTTAAAATGAGGTAAGTTAAAAAGCAACCTTTTAAAGTAGGGCTTTCCAGGTCCAATTCATATTCGATAAATCATAAAGCTGAGGATAAAGCTGTGGAAGTCAGTGATAGTAAATCTAATCCATCAGCTGTGATTTAAAAACATATTTCAGATTGCTACGACAGAGGAGAACTTCTAACATCCTGATCAACATGAGGTTGGAGTAGACATCCATGAAATCGCTCTGAAAAATCACTCAGTTGCTTTCAAAATTACTTTTGGGAAGACAAACACAGTGAATGTAAAAACATGAACAATTTAAATAGAAGTCTAAATTGGTCAAATGTGCCACATTAAAAAGCAAACTGAGCATCCGTCTGTCCAAAGGGCATGAATATGGCCGGAAGAAAGAAATTTCTTTGTCAGTTCCAGACATGCTGTCTGAGTCTATCTGTAGGAACAATTGTTAGATTTGAGGCAGATGGTATAATGTCTGGTTATTTTCATTTTTTACAACACGTTTCAGCCACTGTCTGCCCAAAGCTCACCGCCTTTTATTCCTAAACATAAACGGTTAGGACCTTTTAATAACCCTGCGGTCCTTATAACTTAGTGTTGCATTTCGGGATTAAATGTTGTAGCATAAAGTAAATTAGGCATGCCAATATTTAACTCAAACACTCAATATCTGCATTGTAAATGGGATGCATTTTTTTTATTTAACAACAATTTCGATGCGGGCAGAATTACAGCTCCCTGAAAACCTAATTTGCTTTACCAAATTGGATCCATCTACAGTACACATTACGTCCAGGAGATAGGGCATCTGAAATGAGGACATTAGAAAATAAAACGTCCAAGAGACCGGCCAGTTCAGGTAATTTAAGCAGCACTGACTGTGGTCCAGAGCAGTCTAGCCTTTAATGTATTCTGGCCATGAAGGACTGAGAGGAGACCCTTGGGACAAAACTAATAGTTGCTGCTGGTAGACTTTAAGCACATAGAGAATCTCCACTCTCTAAGTGTCTGGAGGGAATGGATTACTTTTCTTTAAACTTCCACAAATGCCTTTAAATACCCCGCTTGAACTCCGCAAACTTCCTCCTGACATTTGCCTGACCCTTATGGCGTGCCTCACCTCTCCGTGGCACTCTCACCTGCTCACCACCAACACTGTATGACAGCTCGCTTGAAAATCAAAGCACGCCGCCTCAACAGCCAGTCTTTGAGGAGAATATGCTGCCTCTCTTCCCAATTACCATATGTTCTCTTTACGCCTCCAACCTCCATGTCCTTAGTCTTGACACACAAAAAAACAGTTTGCTTTTCCCAGAGCAATGTCACGCGTGTGAATGATAAGCCGAAGCTCGGCTGCTTGTGACAGGCGCCCGCGACGCCGCTCGACCGATTTCTGATCTTCCAGGTGTCGCAAACTGTGACACTTTTGCTCACCCCTGTTCAACCTCTACTTATCTTACAACTTCTCCGTCTTGTTTCTTTCCCCCACCTAACCTGTTTTCATTCACAGTGTGCTACTTATTCACTTTTAACGGCGTTTTGAGACTAACTTCCACCTACATCTTTCTACATGTCTCTCTCTGCACTTGTCTACACTGATTCACCGCATGAATAAGAAGGCCACAGGGTTGGGCTGTAATATCAGTACGGCACTGCGTAATGAGTTGGTGATGATAAGAATGATGGCTGATAACATTTTACTGGCTTAATAAAGCATAAAGAACCTCTTTAAGTCTCAGCTTCTCCAGCTTTTCTGTCATCCTGTGTCACAGTAAACCTTTAAGTTAAAAGTTACAGTAGACACCTTGCCTAGTTAATGTGTAACATACAACTGAAGGGACCTTTAAATGGGCTGGTGCTCAAAATATAAAAATAGCAAGTATAGGAGAAATTAAAGCAAGCTACATTGAAACAGAGATTTATTCTTCTTAAAGGGGACATAGTATGCAAAATTCTTCTTCCTTTAGATTATTGTACTTCCATTTGGGTCTTCACTGCTTCAAGAAACACTCTGAGTGCTAAAAAAAAATAAAAAAACAACACTTGGGTAAATGCTTTTTGGGAATTGGAAAACGAGCCATTTCAAAAACCTCACAATTACTGCCCCATTGCCTCGCAACCCCACTCAGAGTTGCCAAAATTATTTCTATTTGCAAAATGCCAGAATGAGTAAAAGATTTTTTAAAAATGTTTTTATCACTTTCATCAAATTTGGAAGTTTGTTGTACACACAATAGGATTTTCTTTTCCATTGAACAGTGTGGCAAAGCCCAGATGATGACACCACTTTTGAGGAGTGCGATAAAACTAAGCGAAGTGTAATGACTGTTATTACGTTTTGAGTAAAAAAAGAAAGGATGCCAGAGAACATAATGACTGTGGAGTACGGGGGTGGCAGCATCATGTTGTGTGTGTGTTTAGTGGTGGGAGTGATTGTTGGAACGGAAACTTTAAAGCAGCCTGAAAGTTAAGGCTTGGGCACAAGTGGTTCTTAAAAATAGACGACGACTTTAAACCAAAATCCAAATTGGCGTAAGGGGAATAAAGTCAGTTTGGTTTACAATGGCCAAAACAAAACTGTGATCTCGGTCCTCTGGTAGGTAGGTTTGTAGGCAGAGGTGAAAAGGGTTTTACCAAATACAATAGCTAATCTTAAGTGACTAAAAAGCTAAAGTTTATTTTGACATAATGTAAAATGTAGAGTAGTAGTAGAGAAAGTAGAGATTTACATTACAGTGTAGTTTGTCTTTACATTCTTGGAGGATTTTGCCTTTAATCTAGTCCCTTATCATTCCTTGTATGCAGAAAGCATTACCCAAAGGGGTTTTCTGGGTGAGAGAGTTAGGTTAAGAGGAGAAAGAAAGAGCAAAAAAAAAAAAGAGAGCACAAGAAAGAGAAGAAGCCTTTCTATTAATCACAAATCAGTTTTTTTTTTTCTCAGGAGACAAGACCACTCAGTGGGAAGAAGAATAGTTTTTTTTCCCTCCTCCTTTTATCTCCCTTCTGTTCAATACATTTTCTTTCTTTGGTTCTTCTTGGGATTTTTTCTTTTTTTTCCAGGCTCTAAACGCCAAGCCAATAAACTGAGAAACAAAATCCCCTCTAGTCTTACTCTTTCCTCTCCTTCTCAAACAGACTGAATGTTCAGTATTCTAATAAAAATCACAGCTTAGATGGTCACATCTGAGAGAGCAAGCGCACACACACGCAGACACGCAGCCAGCCCACGTCTGGTAGCGTATGTGGGCTGTCTTTTATATTTCCAGAGTCAGTTTAGTGTAACCCACCGTTCCATGCCTCAGCACTCACTGTGACTATTAGTGGGATCTCTCAGGGCTGAATAAGCAGTGGGATTGTTCAAGTTGAATAACAACACGGAGAACGTCTTAGAAATATGACTTCAGACCAAGCCGAGGAAAATCACAGCAGCATGGTGGGGTGGGGGGGAGAAGCTGTCACTTTGACGAGGAAAGAGCAGAGAAAGTCAACGGAAGGAGTTCTTTATGAGGAAGGATGGCAGCATAGAGGGTTAGTTTGCCATCGTTCGCTGATCTTTTTGGGGCTAATTATTATCCTGTTGAGACATGCAGTGTTGGGATGGTTAATGCTCTGTGAACTCTGACAGGGACACACATTCGCTTGTTAAAAGGTACGCTTGGTTTAAAAACCCAGAGATGTTCGTAGGCAATAGCGATAAATGGTCCATAGCAATTCATTAAAGTTTGTTCTAGCATTATAATTTACTAACAAGTTCTGTATAATGACTTTGCTTGCTACCAATGACTTTTCTCTATGTCATTATTTAAAGTACTTTCATTCTTTAAAATAAAAGTACTTCCTTTTTGATATAAGACATGAACTGGCATTGAATTATTTCTACTATTTACATTTGAACCTTTATTCACAACCTTGTTCATTTAAAATGACCTATTGTGGCTAAAAGTGTGCAATTTGTTAAATGGTTTATTGAATTTTCTCAAAAATATAGGGAGGGTAAATTTCATTTGCTTATGAACAATAATTAGATTTTGCATTACATACAGGAATGAACTACTGAATGCAAAATGAAAGGAATTTGATGCTAGCGTTCTTTTCAGCAATCAGAGACATGAAATTTAACTTAGAAAGACTAAGAGAACTCACTGTGGTGTCTTCTTAGACTTACGCCTCAAAGACCTAGAACTTGATATTGACTTGGGGCGTAAAACTTTAAGCTTGACTTAGCCTGACTTCTGAATTATGATTTTGGGTGGGGCATTTTTTTTTTTTTCCACATTTGTGTTCTGTTTTCTTTTTGGTTTTAGTTTGTAGATATTTTTTTTATAAACTCCTTTGTGATTCTTGAATTGGGAAGGGTGCTAAACTGAGGAAACATTCAAGACTTCATTTTGACCTGCCCCTGAAAAGACCTTAAAGATCTTTAGGTCTGGTCTCAAAATAAATCAGTTGAGACCAGATTTATTTTTGCCACTCAAACATTAGGACTTATTTGGACTTGTGGTGAAAGAGTTGAAACTTGACTTGCTCCTCTTAGACCTGTGACTTGACTTAGACTTTATATCTAACTTTGAGATGGACCAAAAGACATTAAGCTTATTTACATAACCTGCAAACAATCTCTTACCTCTTCATTTCCAGGTCCCAGTATAAGTCTTCAGCAGTGGCCTAAACCTCAATGGTATCAGGACTAAGACACACACACACATCCTCACGCACACAAACAGCAGTCCTAACCTCATTTTATCTTCTTTTTTTTTTGCCACAGGAAAATTGTGGCAAAAAATGCTCCTCAAGCACACACTTGGAAGGTAACTATTTTTAGTTCTGTGGTTCTCATGTAAAAAGAATACAGGGATTCTAGGTGAGCATGAGTGCTGCATGTGATATTTCAGTTTTCCACCTTGAGTCCCAATCGGAGTGAGTCAGCCGGGGCAGGAAGTTGGGCGGATAATGATCCTGCTGATAGTAGAGGGGTGGTATCTGGTTAAATGAGGCTGGATATGAACAGTGCTGGAGGCTGTTCTTTTGCACCCTCCCCACATTCACAGATCTCACAGCTCTTGAGGTACAACGTGTGTGATAAAAAAAAAAATAAAAAAAATTGTGTCATGAACAGATGAATAGCAACACATTTTTCCTTACCTCTCTCTTCCTTCTATGTGCCTGTGTAAGTCCTGGTGTATGTGAGAGCAATGCACACCACTGCTCTCCCAGTTAATTAGCAATCGTCCCAGCTTGCACCGGTTATACAGGAAGGCAGTCGGGAACATAGAGCAGTTTTTACTCTCACCTGTGTAAAGTGTTGCATTGGTGGCAACACAAATCCACTGGCAGCGCAGAGTTAATGAACTACAGAAGGGCTTTTGCAGTATTTCATGAGAGACACTTTTTTATTTTGGTAAATGCTACCAACAGCATTTACATAAAAACTTTTAATCAAATCAGTCAAAAGATTTCAGAGATTCATAGCAACACCATCTCTAATTAGACCTTATTAGTCAACAGTGACTGTGTTAAAAAGAAGAGACTGATGAGACACTGTTATTTTAAGATTGTAGAAGACAGACCATTACCATCCATTTGATAAAGATGTACAACCAATTGTTCACTTATTAAGAAAAAGTAGTAAATTCTGACTTGTTTACCTAAAGACAATGTAGATCTCTAACAGTGTCTTTTAGACAATCTTAAAACCTCGGCTAGTCAGACCTGCCACCTCCTCCAGTCTTGTTTGTTACAAGTTTATTTTTACTCACTGCAATTTATTGCATTTCCTGTAGCCATTTCCTGACTTGTAAAGTTCAACAAACAACTATTTTACTTATGACATATTTTATAGGCGTTCCCAATACAATAAGTGGCTAAGAAAAACGAGGGTCTGTGTCACCTCAGATAAACTGCGAACCACAGGTTACTAATGAACTGCTAAGCCAAAAACGGCATAGCAATATTTACAAATTATTTAGCTACATTTGTTTTGCAGAAATTGTTCTAGTGCTGCTATTTTAAAGAGGATTTAGCTAATATCTCAATTGATCAATTAAACTAATTTTGAAGCTCAAATCCATGGAAAATAAAACAAACTGATTTGTGGAACAACTCTTAACTGTTTGAGGAACCATGAGAACATGTAAAAATCAAATATTAAGCTTCCTAAAAGTGCACTGCGTGTGCTCTCATGAAGTTTTAATAGTATGCACTTTTATTTTTTGTGCCTCTTGGTGAAGTCTCCCTCAAAAGGTTTATTTCAATTGAAACAAATTAGCTCTAAATTGATTAGGATTACCGGTATCTTAGATTAACTGATAAACCTAGTATGCATTTCAAACGGCATTTCAACAGTGTGAAATACTATATTAGTTTTTGGCTGAATTAGAAATTAATTATAAATTTTAATCAATCAATTATAGCAGTGATCAACATCTCGACAAAGGCAGCTTAAATTAACTCAAAAATCTTATACTTTGATGTTTAGGTGATCTATTTTGAGTCTATAGCACTGCAAATACCAATATTTATAGTTTAGAGCCAGCAGTTCGCTACAGCTAGCTGTATGAGCAGAATAAAAGTTGTATTTAGAATGACATAGTTAACAGCTATAGCTTACAGCTCTTGTTAGCTTTAAGAAAACGGGACATTTTAGAAGATTGTTGGACCTATCTAACTGAGCTTAGTGGCCTATAAATGAGACAAGCTCACCGAACCGGACAACTGGCCTTTTGGAAAATAAAAGCATAAATTCAATCTTTTTTTCCAAATAGTGAAAACACCACAAATAAAAACGTATCAGGCGGACCCGACAACAAGGTTGGTCTTCAGTGTAGACTCTGTCACTGAGGGAAGAAGAGTGAAGTTAGAAACTTTAGTGAGATAATTCTAGATGGGTTGTGAGGCGTTCACAATCATTATTTGTTATGAAACAGTATTAACGAAGATGGAGGCGGGTACTTTAAAGCATTTGTTTGAAGAGATATTTGGACATGCTATGTAGTTTGTGTGGTTACACTGTCTCCATGCACTTCAATCCTTCACTTACACACTGAATTAAACAAGGGAAGAGATCAAGCATTAAATAAGTGAAACTTTTATGATAAGCTCATGATTTGGCTCTGACTGTCAAGTAGTGGAAATGGAGGCCGGTTCATTTGTAGAACCAGTGGAGAACTCGTTCTGGCTAGAAGAGCCCTATGAGTTTGGCTGCTGTGCGAGACTTTGTACAAGACTGTGGTAAGAATCTCCATGACAACTTGTTGCACAGCATATGTTGTAGCAGAAATGCTCCAATACTGAATATGAACGGTTAACATTATGTGCTTTCTCCACATCTTATTTCTAAATCTTCCTTGTGGACACCACTCTAAATTACTACATATTTCAGTTACATAAATGGACGTCAACATGCTTACAAACCAAACTGGAACTGATATTAAAATCAAACAAAGCTGAAGAATAAAATGGGAGGGAGGGGATTTATAAATAGAAAGCTGGCTGGAAAAACCCAGCAGCTTCTTCGCAAGTCTGACGTCATCTTGAAGCTCTCTTTAATATTTCATTCAAGTGTCGTGAAATTAAAAGCTTCAAGGAGAAAAAAAGGCAGGGGACGAGGGAGGGGAGAGATGAAGAGAGAAGCTAAAAATAAACAGCAGCACCACCCTTTTTTTTTGCAATGGCAAAGTTCACGTGAGGACATTTTACCTGAAAATAAGAGGCTCTTGGTTGGTGTTATCAAACTGAAAGAGAAGAGGCGTGCTAACAAATTCCAAGTGTTGCAGCAGAATAAAGAGTGTGTGCAAGTTGCAGCAATTTGCATAACATTTTCTGAAACAGTGCACTTTAAATTCCAGCTTTATACTGTAATTGATATCCAATAGAGACTGCCATCCACAGCAGAGAGCAGATTCTGTATGACAGAGGTGTTTTAGTGGAGCTGAACTCCTCCCTGCTTGTTTGGCCACCACAAAGCAGAACAGTGACCTCCTGTGGAGCTTCCAGGACAATGCAAAACCCACGGTGACGTCACTATAAAGCAAGTGCTGAAACTATCTGATGAAAACCAAAATGAGAAGACGGTGAAGATTTCACTGCAAGGGGTTTGAAGTCAGATTAATCTGACCTTTAAAGTTAATTCCATTTTTATAATGCGATGGCCGTGACACTGCGCTATTTAAGAGGCACTGTACGTTTAGATCTGCACCCATTTGGTTCAGACTCATACCCATATCACATCAGGCATGTCACACAGAGGTAATTTGTTTTACACAGTTCAGAGAGTGGATGACATGACAGGTCCCAGGTGTGAAAGGGCGCATGTTGAACTTGACACTTCGCTGGCAGGTGATTAGCAGACAGTCAGACCTCGCTGCCCCTCATCAGACATTATTACACACAGGGCTCCATCTCCCGAACACATAATTATAAGAGTCATATGAATGTCCTTCACATGTCTGCAGGGGCGGCTGAAGCCTTCAACAGAGAAACTAGGCGCACCGACGTTCTTTTCAATCAGTTCCGACTTGGGCGTTGCCTGGAGGACTTGACGTTCTTATGCAACCATATTTAAAACCCGTCCTGTCTTTGTATAATGTGGTGTGAAATCACTAATGAATCTGCCAATCAATAACCTGGTTGGTGTGTTAGAGCACTCTTCTTGCATCCTGTCGGGCCTGTCACGGCACAAAGCTAACTCAGACAAAAAAAGCAAAGACCCCAGACACCCACACCTGCATCAACACCCCGCCGAGTGTTTTATCTCGCTAAAAAGAATTTGACAAGAGGGAGGAGGTCAATGAAATCTGCAGCCTACAGACACAGCATCACTCCGGAGGAGCAGACACAGATTACAACCCATGTGTGGGGAAACCTTTCCAATCGTTTGCACCTAATGAAAAGAAACGATTAAACACGCGAACTGCCTCTATGAGGCTTAAATAAACCCAAAACTAATTTGAGGCAGTCCTTAAGCTCCTAACCTGGGTTTTATTTTGCATTGTCCCCGGTATTACAGTAACAGGATTGTGAAAATGTTGGCTCCAGTTACAACTATTCTCCAGCGATGAAGAGACCGGTGGGGGCTAGCATTAATTTCTAAGGCCTTATGTCTCATTTGCATAATTACTATAAATCATTAAAGGGATGTTCTGCTCCACAATGAAGTGGGAAGTAGAAAAGGCAGAGGTGGCTACGTGTTATAGCACTGACTTAGTTTGCAATGTGATGATTAAGTATAACTTTGAGGTTCTTTAAGGAATAATGAGGACAAACTATTTCTTCACAGTGATGGAAAACTAGTTGAGACAGTTTGATTTACGTTTTGTAATGTTTCTGCCACAACTTCCACGTATTATATGGTGACGCGCTGACACAAAGTTAGTTCAAATATGTGGTTTTCAAATCAATTTTACAAACAAAATCACAAAGCAGTCCTTAGAAACCAACTAATTTGTAAAAACAGATTTCCTGCATATTGCATACAGTTGTTCTGTGAAGGCTCCAGAGGTTTGTCTCACAAAAACTACAAAATAAACAGCATTATGAATAGCAAAGACCAAAATGGGTTGGGAAGAGAAGGAGTTCAGAGAAGGGCTAGTTTAAAAAGAAAACTACATTATAACCGAGCATCTGAGAATCGTTTGTACTGCACAACTTCAAATTAACCAGGAGATGGTAGGCAACTTAAACTGACAGCTTGATCCGTGAAGAAGTTGAGAAGATCTGCCATCATTTGCTGTACGATTTGGCTATTTTGAAAGACTCGGAAGAGGAAAGCCCTGTTTGAAAGAAATAAGAAGTCTAGATTGTAGTTTGCCACCAGCCACGTCTAGAACACAAGATGAAAAGAGTGCTATGACCTGGTAAGACAAAGATGAAACATTTTGACCTATGTAGTGGAGGAAAACCTTTTAAAACCACTTGAGACTTGGGAGAAATTCACCTTCTGATGGCACACCTACTCTAGGCCATGTTTTAGAATGTCCCAGTCAAAGATCAGACCTAAATCGAACAGAGAGCAAGACATGAAAATTGCTCTTTACAGCTGCTATATCTGTGCAAAAAAAAAAAAGGGTTCTAAACACTTTTTTGCCTCTTCTGTAAATATGTGAATCCAAAAAAACTGCAGCGATTGTTGGAAGAAAAGGTGGTTGTGCAAAATGTTGACCTGTGTGAACTTAATATATATATAAGCAGAGGACACTTTTGGTTTAAACCAAGGACTATGTTAATTCCAGTGTAAATTTGCCTGGTGTAGAGGTAGAGTGAGCGCCACAAGTAGAGAGGCAATCGTCCTCAATGCAGCCGCCCCGAGTTCAATTCCTGACTCTCAGACCTTCTGTGCATGTCTTCCCCCATTTCCTATCTGGTGATTGTCAATAGAGGTCTCTACAGCAAAAAAAAAAATAAATAAATAACTTATATATTGATATTTTACATAACATCCCAGTACAGCGCATGGAAATTTAGAGTTGCATCATCACAAATTGTGAAAAATCTTCAAGGGATATGAATAATTTTACAAGGCTGTATTTGATTTATATTAGGAGCCCAAACTAAAAATTTCCATTTGTCGACTTGACAGCGAAGGGTTCACCATGGGGATAACGTACTGTAAATATAATAAAACAGGGGCACAGTGAGCCTGAGGCGAAGTCACTGTTCTATTTCGGTGACACAAACCTACATGCTTCCCTACTTTCTTCCATTTACAGTAATAAAATGTTGTTGCTTTTTTTTTTTTATAAGGCTGCACAGATTAGAAATATTTGTGCTTGTTGATGGAGCAACAATTTGTTCCCCACGCTGGATTAGAAGGGGGTAAAACCAGTGTGACAGGTTAAATGCTTCGGCGGAGGGTACAAGCTGCGCAGCCTGCTGGCTCAGTAATCTGCTGAACCTCTAATGCATTGTATAGTGATGAATGAGAGGCGGCTGCTGAAAAGTCAGTGGGTTATTTCAGGACAGCTCCGCGCAGACCCGGAGGTTAACCCAAGGACCTAAATTTGTAGCGCAATCCCACTGAATGTCTCGTATCTCTGTGCCAAACACAAAAAGAGAGAGGTGGTGGGGGCATACAGTAACCTTGCGAAAGTTTCCTAAACTTTGCCTAACCTATTTTATCTCTCCTGCCAGGCTTCTACAGCTGCAGCCGCTGCAGCAGCTGCCTGACCTGATAAAGCCAAGAGAACAGTGGGAGGGTGAGCGAGTGATAAAGAGAAGGACTGAAACACAGCGAGTGGGCGAGGGGCCCAGAGAGAGAGGGAGAGAGAGCAATATCCTTTATGAAGAAGACGGGAAAATGAGACATTAACTACAAAAAGAGGAAGGCCAGAAATAAGCTCTAGCATGTCAGTAAAGGGAAGGAGGGGAAAAGGAGAGCTGATGGAAATAGGAGGAGGAGATGCACAGCAGCTGGCAGACAGAAGAGACGACCCCACTTCTGCTCGGTCCGGTCTCAAGGCACCTTAGCAGGACAGATGGGCTCATTTGGACCTCTGTGCCCTTCACCAGTCAACACACATATACACTGGTGCATCAGTCATCCGTCTGTGGGGTTCTGAAGAGTTCTGGGAAATATAAATGCTATGAAGAGTATACATTGCTCCTTCGAAGGATTCGAAGAAGTACTGGTTCAAAAAGTAATCCTAAAATGAAAATGTGGTTTAGTAGGAAACTCTGCATCTGAAATAATATTAATAAACTGTCTTCTTTGATCGCCTAAGAGTTTGTCTGATCCTTGTCCACTGTTGCATCTGAAATGTTGTCTCTCAAATATGTGTGTTTGAATTTAAAGTTCAATACTTTTTTCTGTAAACCTCAGACGTTCTTGTGTGTTTACCTCGTTTAACTATCCTATATAGGACAATTTCTGACATATTTACTAACCTTCTGAAGACCGATGGGTCTTACGGGGACCAGAGTTCGGTCCTAATACAGTGGACTCCCTTGTTTAGGCTCAGGGTTTAGGTTTAGAGGTATGATGCGCATTAGGTTTTGGTTAATAGACTAGTAATGGTTAGGGTTAGGCATAACTGCAGTTACAAAAATGAATGGAAGTCGATACAAAGCTCTCAGTTTTCATAGAAGCACAAGGATGCGTGTGCGTGCCCAGTACCTTTACTTTGCCAAGAGGGAAATCTAGACATTTGTTCATCGATACTCTCTAGCTCATTTTGAGGAAGCCTTAGATGTTTGAAGGCCTAAAAAGAATAAAGTTTTTCCATTGATGATGCTGTTCTCCATCGTAGTGCTCTGCACAAAACAACTTTTTAACTACCTCTGCCTTCCCTGTGGACAACATGACTGGATCGACTGGTTCCGCAAAGAATGCCTTTTTTGTTTTTAGCACTTACAATTGGCTGTTTATGAAATGATTTGCCAGCCCAAGCATGCACAGGGAGATCATGCAAACTCCAGGCAGAAAGACCCCAGGCTGGGATTCCAATGCGAGGCCTTCTTGTTGCAAGGCAACCGTGCTACCAGCTGCCTAAAAATAAACACTCAGTTCCAACAAAACACAAAACTGCCTTTCATGACCTGAAGCAATATCACTGAAAATACTTTACGCTGACTCCACGATGGTGTAGTTGTTAACGCTATTTCCTTGGAGCAGAGCAGTCCTGGGTTGGAATCCCAGCCACCTCCTCTGTGCAAGCATGGATTCTTTCCCAATACTCCTGCTTTGCTAAACTGTCAAGAAATATGCATGATAGATATAAGTTTGAGAGAAAATGTGTGTGTATTTTTTGTCCCTTGTCTCTCTCTGTTGACCTGTGATAGACTGATGGCCTGTACATGGAGTACCTCAAGTCTAGTGACTACCTGGCTTTAGGCACCAGCTCCACATGTATGAGCAGGTATAGACAATTAAAGGTTGTCTTCAGCTGGTTTTAAGCACTATGGCTTTTCCATGATTTAATTCCTTTTATTCCAAACAAACAGAAGAGGAAATCAAACTGAGTGATGCATTCACATACACAAAGTAGACAAGGAAAGTTTAATGCTTTGTTCCTTTTTAGGTCTTGAATTTTCTGTTTTCTGAAAAATGTCAACCATGCTGCTCCTTCCAAACAATCTGCTGACAGAACACAAACCAGCCATTATGAGACAAGGCCTCCCTCTAGTGCCATATCACGGCTATTACACCCCAGATGTACGATCAGCACCAAAGCAATGGACAGCTCCCATACTCACAATGCAAAATGTAATATGAAATCCTAAAAACAAACTGGATTTAAAACTAACGTCCAGACTCCAAGCATCTCGGAGCGTCCTCTCTGGATTCTCATTCCCCATGTAATTTGGAGGCAACGCTGCCAGAAAAAAACATTTACCTCACCCCCAAACACAATTTGATTGATGCCTCGTAATAAAAGGGCATTTGTCTTCTAGACAGTGTAAAATTGAAGCTGCAGTGGCCTGTGTGTCCGCGTGCCTCTCGTCCGTGCATGTGTGCGTGTAGGTGGTCTGGCTGGCTGTGCCGACGTGACACAGTATGATGAAACAATAAAATTTAGACAGCTGATTCATATCTGAGCATAAAGGCCAGAGTTTTGTTAGGTTCCCCCTTTAATGAAACTCATAATTCTGCCTCCCCCAGTGGTGCTATTACAGCGCACAGGGATCGATCACAAAGAGAGATATCCAAGCTACCGCGTGAAAGATCAGTTTCGCAGACGAAAGTTGCATGTTGATCAAAGAAACAAACAAAAAGTCCCTTCATACAGACACCAGCATACATGCTTTCTGAAAGTATTCATACTCCTTTAACATTTGCACACTTTGGACTGTAATAGTCACATACATTTTCTTGCTGGCTCTAACAGGTTTTGAACCAGTATTGCTCTGTATTCAGATCACCTCATCTTCTTATAATTTCCGCCTGAGTCTTGTATTTTGTTGCAGAGTTGACCAGAGTTGTTTTACAATCAGAAGTTGTAAAACACACTTGTCAAACAAGATGGCTGCCATGATTGTGCTGACATCACGCTGACAACTACGGAAACCCAAGAAGTGCACTGGTTTAAAAAAAATATATAAAATCCAGATTTTCCAAAAAATTTAATCTTCAAAAATTGAAAATCTGACTATCAATAAAACTGACTTATGACCCAGCCCTCGTACAAACATTTTCAAATAATCCGTTTTTCTTCTAATGTACAATTATGCATTACTTTGTGTTGGACAATCACAAAAAAATTCAGAGAAAAAATACAGGAAAGTTTGTCATTGGAACAAGTAAAAAAAACAAACAAAAAAAACAGATTTTTTATACATATTATTTCCAAGACACTGTTTCAGGCTCTGTTATACAGTCTGCTTTTGTCAAAGACGAGCATTGAAGTCACAAAGGTTACAAATCCAATCACTTTAGAGATGTTTCTGCATCTTTGTGTGTCAGGGAGAGAAAAGAAAGTATGACCCCATTGCTGGTGAGTGCTTGTGTTTATGCCTGTGCACACTGAGGATGAATAGCTGGCTCAACAGAAATGAAGCTGGGAGAAATTCAAACACGGGGGAGCCGAAAGCGCCCTCCGAAAGCATTACTGTAAAGAAATATTTCAACGAGAAGAAAGGGAGAAACAGACAGAGTGACAGTTTGTGAAGCGAGGCAGAGTTCATATTGGACTATTGTAATCCATCAACTGTATGGAAGGAAAAAAAACAACAACTTTCCATCACTCAATATGGAAAAAAAAGCTGAGCCTCCCTTTGATACACAGAGAGGGAGAGAGAGAGAGAGAGCAGATCTACAGGATTAGCACATTCAACCAGTGAACTAAAGTCTGTTTTTCATCTTCCCCTCCTCTCTTCTGCTCCATCTCCTTTGACCTTAGGGTCCTAATGCACTCATACAATTCACTCTGGCTTTCTCTCAGTGATGATCATCTGCCCCTGTCAGCAGGTCTAAGTCACTGAGCTAAGCAATTCCCTGCCTTCCCAAAGGATCTCAACTAGAACCACAGTCTGTTATATTATATAGATATATAGAGCGCTCTATATATCTATATACTGTAAGAATGTGTGTACGGCATAAACAATCCTGGATGACTTCATGTACAACCTTCATGAACTGTACACCCACTGGGTATCTGTCAGCACATACTTATTTCTGCTGTTCGCCACTCTCAATTGTCTTCTGTCATAAGCGATCTAACCTCTTTGTCATCTACAAGAATCTAAATCAAACAGTCTCCTCCAGCAGCAACTGAGCGGACAACTACCGCCTAAATCTCACACTCCTAGCCATCTCTGAGATTTAACCTGCCTGTTGACTTCAGCCTCAGGGATTAGCAGGTAAGTGTACAGACACTTGCTATTCAGCCAGCAGCATGCAGACAATGCTGGCGTAGAATTATAATGACCACGATAGAGGCAGTGGAGAAAATCCAGAGGATTTATCTACAATTTCATGACGTGGCAGGTGGGGCAGTCGGACTGAATGAGAATGGCTGTTGTACAGATTTTTACTGTCGCCGTGTCTTTGCTGGGTGAAAATGTGTGCTTTTGTGAATGTCTTTGTTTAAATCCTTTTACATTTACTCTTTTAGAAGGGATTGGATTTGGGTTTGTAATCTGAGAGAACTTGCTGCCCTCTTCTGGGCAAACTCAATACTACATGAACAGTTTTCCTAGGTAGGACCTAACAACGTTTGAACTCTAAGATCTCCTTAAAGGTGTTAGAAACTCATCATTAAAATTAAAATAAAGTTAAAATAGGGTCAGATATTCATCCCACACACACCCCTGCACACCCTCCCACACACACACACTGCTGAGTAAGATGATAACTTAAACATTTACAGCACAGGATGGAAAAAGTTGTGGCGTATATGAAATTTGATCAATTTCAACTTTCTGATAGAACGTTTTTTTTCTTTTCTGTAGACGGTCACAGAAAAGAAAATGTAAAATTTGCCCTTGGGAAAAAATGTTTCTAGCCTCATATGGGGAGGCAGTGACTCAGGAGGTAGTGGTTGCCAGTTTGAATCCCTGCTTCATCCGTTTTAGTCACCTTGCTGTTGTGCCTCTGGGGAAGACACCTCACCTGCTTTGCTCGCTGGTGGTCAGAAGGTCTGGGCGTATTGATTACAAAGTCTTACTTCTGCCAGTTTGCCCCAAGGCTTGTATTTTAACACCATTACTGATTTTAGTGTAAAGCTCTTTGGAGTCCTCTGACTTGATAAAATCCTGCACCACTGCCGTCCACTTATCACTTTGGGTATGTCTATTTCTTTTTTTCTTGTTGCATTTTTTATCAAATTCTTGCCTTAAACGTGTTTACTTTTATTCTGCATGGCTGCAGCAAAATATTTGAGCTGTCAATGAAACACTGCATAGATTTCAAGAAAATGGGACAGTAAAATGATGCATAGATGCAATTTGTAAAGAGGACAAGGCTAGACCATAATGGACAGATTTTATGATTAAATATCTTCAGCAATCATTTCTGAGGCAACTTTTTGTAAAAATCGTATGTTTTGACAGGTAGGATCAATTGCAATTCTTTCCAAGTCTCAGAACTACTGCACCACCAACTTCTTCCATCAAAGTTACCAGGCAGAGACAATTACACAGAGCCCAATCCTATCAGCAACTACCACCATGCATGTGTTTGCAAGACAATTATCATTATTCCAGACATCACTAGTGGGAAAAAGTAAGAAGAAAATCCCCTCACGCCAGAAAGAGACAAGTTCAGATTGGCTAAAACAGTAGAAATTCAGACTGTACGCAGTGCCACTGTACTGGCGAATCACATAGAAATTTAAGATGATCCAAGTAAAATACAACATTTACTTTGTAAATGTTGTATTTTTACAAAGTAAATGTTGTATTTTAGCGGAGATTATATTGCAATAAGCACAACATGTTTAAACTCTTGGAACTTCGATTCAGCTCGGCAACTTCAGAAACCTTCTTTAGATATGCAAAAATTGGTTTGCCAACCAAAATGTTCACTATGTTTGCTAGCTGACAGCTGGAGCCTTTTTTTTTTTCCAAGGCCGCAGTCCAAAGCAGAATGCATTTTGTGATATCCCACACAGGCAATCCATGCCTCATTAGCCAGCTGTGTTTTTATTCTCATTTAACATTTGTAAGTGGAAAAATTAATTAACTACTGAGTCTTCAATCAAAAGCAGTGTCTGCCTAGTAGTTGCTGATGTGGATAAAACGGCAAGACAATCCAAAGTAATAGAAATTTAACCAGAACCACCAATTATCTTCATCATCAAGGCTAAGTACAGGTTGTGTACCTTATGGAGCAAAAATTGACATAAACTTAGCAAAAGAAAAACTTCCAACAGAAGCCTAAACATTGTAATTAGTTTTTTCTTTAGCAACCTGAAACACAAGATGTCTGTGTTACCAAGGCAGCCCTGATCAAACCACTTATTTTTCCACGTGTACTCGAAATGCTACTGCCTGTGTAATTGCCCTGGAGACTTTTTTCTTAGTTTGACTTCCACAAAGTTTATTTAGAAATAAAGCAGAAAACACGTTTTTTTCTTTTTCAGCATCTTTTGATGCTGTTGAAATTTTTCCTCCAACGCAAGAAAAATAGAGCAGCAGCGAGCAGAATGTCACATCGTAGCAACTATCTAATACACACACTCATACAGCCGCCACAAACACATGTTGACATGTCATTTGCATGCCTGATATTTTAATGGCGAGTATGTGTGACACTCGGATGACTTACAGGGGTGCTGCCATCTGACAGGGTCATCATGCTGATCGACATGCTCATCTTGTCAGAGGTGGAGAGCGAAGGTGGGGAGGGGCTCCGTTTCTCCACTTCCTGTCTCTGCAGAAAGTCTCGCCAAGCCCGCTGGATGCTACGCAGCGAGATGAAGACAAAACGTGACGAAGCACAACAAAGGATTATGATGCAAGCTTTCTGGGAAAGAGTTTCACAGCTAAAGGAGCATATTTTCTCATGAGTCGATTACTAACACTTCTAAATTCCAGATTTTCTCACCTGGAGCTGTGACTTTCTAACCTGGCGAGAGTGCAGCAACGAAGACTGAGGACAGACAACAGCGCACGCGGAACCAGCTAAATATGAAATCTTGTGCTAAAGTTATTTTCCATTTAAGCTTTAAAGGGATTCCATTAATCTATCAACCTGAAATTATGAATGGGTGAATCAAACAGACAGACCAGATATTTGAATGGGCTGATTGGCACACATACAGATCTATGAATGGATGAAAACATTGATGAACTGATAAATAAATGAATGAATAGACTAAATAATGGACATATGGATTGATGAAAAGTGGTTACAATGGCTAAATCGACAGATTTAGACAATGACGGATGATTCATTAATGGACAGACAGACCATTAATGATGGCGGAAAGGATGGACTGAAAAATGGATGAAAACATAAATGGATAGATGAATGGATGGGTGAACAGACTGATCAATGGGAAGTTGGTCCAAAAACAACCAGTTTTTGGATAGTACATGTAAAGATGACTGGGTAGATCGATATGCAGTCTGGGTGGAGCGAGATATTTTTCAAGACTTAGACAAGCATCATCATCTACAGGGAGCAAGGTATTGAAAATATAAATATTTTCTTAAACCTTTCCATACTGTTCCAGAAATGTAAAATACCTAAATAAAATTCTAGATTTTTCCAGATTTTCTGAAGATTCAAAATGCTGATTCAAATTGTATCAGGCTTTCCTTCTGGTCTTTACTATGACTGATTTAATTTGATGTTGCTTTGATTCTTTCATGCATGTTTAAGAAATCCTTTAATCTCCTGCGACAGCCATTCAAGCGTGCCTAAACTCTTGATCCCACGAAGGGCTGCCTATTTCCAGAAAGCTCCTCCTTGGAGTTACAGTCCCCAAACTTCTGCCTCACAGATCATTATAACACTTTCCCCACTCAGCTCCTCCAGACTAGTGGCAGCACCTGATTGAACTTGCTCATTTGAGGAGCTCATCATACTAGTTACGACTCAGTCCAACGCTCCTCAGAACAATTGTAAACGGCATAATGAGAAGCATTCTTGTGATGAAATTGGAGTGTCAGAAAAGGCAGGAGCTTCTTAAAGAGACAGAGACCCAATTTCAGAGTGTCAAACTATGCAGTCATGTTTGATATGTACAGCATTTATACAACAACCAAAGGTAACACAGTTAACTGATTGTGCTGTAAAATGGCACCAGCCTTTTCAGGTAAATTTACTTTACATTTTCTCCCATGGTCAGAAAATGACACAATGCAATGGTAAACATGTGAATGAAAATGTGTACTTTTGTCCTGCTGTAATTGAATCTATTGGCCAGACCTTTGAACTGTATACTTACATTAACACTTTGGTCTCCATAGGCGGCAGGTTGATATTGATGTTGTTGTCTAGGTCCATAGTCAGATGATTACTGGCCCAGAGAGGAGAGAGGACAGTCAAAGGACACAGGCATACAGGTTCAGTCTGGGTTACAGGTAATTAAACAGCGATGACTGGGTCCCCAGAGCAGAAAAACTGTCTGTGTGTTTGTGTCTGTTTTCTCCACAGAAACAGAGAGCTCATTCAGTGTATTACATTATGAATGTGTGTGTGTAGGAGCCAATTCACCTCTGCAGCCGGAGAGCTTCATCATTAACATGCTTGTAGCCTCTCTGGAGGGTCTTCAGTTGATCCTGGATAAATGAGACGAAAAGGAAAGAACAATGAGTCGAGAAGACAGGAATCAGACGGCAGCTGACGTCTCGGACATCAGAACTTCTCCCCTGAACGGGGGGAGGCAAAACGCGCTGCAGATGAATAAACATTTTTGGTTTTGGTTTTTGGAGATCAGCGTCGTGTTTTCATGTGAAGCCGTTGAAAATCAAAGAGAACCTCTGTCAAAACTGCTGCCTTAACATTTTCCGAGCGATCAGCCGGGAGGTAAAGTACAGAAGATGCATGGGGACATCCTTCATGTACGGCACCGTTGCGCAGATGTGGCAGACAGTTTGAAGACAAAGCCATAAAATTTTATGCTTTACTAAAATAACTTTTAGCTCTTCACTCCTTTCCTCAGTAACTGCTCCCCCTCCCCTTTGGCTTGGTTCTTGTGTTTTAATAGTGCCGTATAATGAGGACAGGCCTGCCTCTACATAATTGAGCAGACTAATTCAATTACGAAGGACCAGCGAAGTTTAAGTGGAGCGCTTCTTTCAGACGAGCCAAGAAGGTCACATCAGGGCACCGATCATCCACTGGCTTCGCCACAGTGCGCTGATGTGTGTCTACAGTCAAATTCTTTATTACTGTTTGACTTTCTGAATAATGGCCGAGTAACGACCTAATCATTAAGAAATATATGACATCAATTAGATGACCGATTAAGTAATAGAGAAGCCCAGCTGGAGAAACATGCCACATCTATTAGACGAAGTGCTGCACTAAAATGAATGTTTACTCCTATGTTTACTTTATGACTTGGTCTCTGATGTTATTTGTTGTATAATGACATACAGCGCCTTGCCAGACTTCAGACTATCACATAAGGGTAAGTGATAAACCAACATCAAGTAGTGCGCAGCTGCCAAGTGGAAAGCAAATGAAACATGCCTTCCAACATTTTGTAGAAATAAAAACCTTGAGATTGGTGTTTGGTGTGTTTTGCCCCATTTACTGTGATACCCTTAATAAACTACACCACTTCTAACTGCCTTGAAAAGTCACCCATTAGGTAAATAGGGGCCCAACTGTAAATAATTTAATCTCAGTGTACAGTAATGTTGTGGAAAGGCTTTAGGGTTTTGGAGAAGAATATTAGTGAACAAACAGCATCATAAAAACCAACACAGTCACAGGGAGGATCAGAGACAATTTTGCAGGGAAGTTTAGAGCAGAGTGAGGTTATGAACCAATTTCCCAAGTTTTGAGCAAAACATCTCAACTGGGGAAGCATCTTGAGATGCTGCTGCACTGAAGAAAGGTGTGGGATCCTTCTCCTTTTTTTCCTACTTTGTACTGGCCTATGGTTGGTGGTAATTGGTTAAAAAGTGGCAAAATGTGAAGGTTTTGAAAGGTATGCTTTTGCAAAATCCGGTATGTAACTGTGTCTTTTCGAGCAACTGAGGACAGCAACGCAATCCTTTTTCCCGTAATTATTTCACATGTTTGTGGAAACAGGAACGGTTAGTTTGGTCATTACTTTGCTTGCCGGAAGGAACGATGAACTCATTAGACAAAATCAAGCACTACATGCCGAACAATGGTTGTTTCAAGGGGATGTTTTCAAATTCATCTTTAGCATCTTGATCGGGTGGAAGCATCCGTGCGGCTCTATGTGGATCCTGGATAACTAAAACTTCCCCAACCATTTCCTCCTCTTTTGAGTCACTGTAGCTTCTACCTTTTTCTACATCTGTCTTAATATCCTCCTTGACAGACAGTGGTCTCTTTCTTGGACCCATGTACATTCAGGGAAAGGCTTCTTGAATGTGACAATATTGAGACAAGCTAACAGAGAATTCATTCAGAAAGATGTTGAAGAAAATGTTGTTAGAGAATAAGACAGCTGTCGGGAAACAAGAGATAAAACAGCGTAAAACAGTAGTAAAAAATGAGGAGGTGTGTGTGTGTGTCTCTGTGTTTTAGGTAATCGAGCTCCAGGGAGATATGAGCAAGCGGATCATTTCAATTTCCTTCCCTTTGTCCTTTTGAATTGATATCAAATCTTTCTGGAAGACTGCAGGATTTAATTGGCTAGTTTGATTTTTTTCAGCTAGCAAAAGGATAAGCAGGTGAAGCTAATATCTTGATTGATTACACAACACCACCTTGAAAGCGGTTAATGCTGTTTGGGAGTCTGTGTTAACATTTCAGAATAAAACTGTTACAATCACTTTGAAGTTGTTTTGATCATTTCAAAGAGAGGAACAGCAGATATACATGCTATCTGCTTGGTGATGTATGTTCAAGCTTCCATTTTCCTGTGGTGTTTAGCTATGATCAGGTATTGGATGCTTTAAAAGGAACCACGGGGAAATAAAAAAGAAACTGACACAAAACTAAAGCCATGCAGGTTTTCTGCACCATACTTCTGTAGAGAGGTAACATCAAAGGGAACTTTTCTTTGGTGTTTTTGCTGTACTACTCCGGATATCCACAAAGATATAAAGTGAAGACTGCTGCAGAAAGGTCAGTGAAGAAAAAGACAAAAGGAGGCCAAGAGTCAAAGGATACATACACAAAAGTACAGTTTCATTCTGTTGTTTGGGATTATTTGGATGTTGGATGGTGGAAAATAATTGGTATAAATGATCTATTTGATATCACATACAATCTTCTTCTTGAAAGTACTTGTTGTCAAACAAACCTAACAGCTTGTAAAAAGTTGCGTATCATCTGCAGAATGTAACTGTAGCTAAAAGTTAGCACAAATTTATATACTGGTATCATCATGCAGCACAATGTAGCAGGTAGCTTATGCTACTGTAAATACATTTGATATGTTGGGTCACTTATGTGGATGCCAAGGATAAGGGACCGGTGTCGCTGAGAGAACCACATAGTAAAGAACAGCTTCTGCTGAAAACACCTGATAGGTTAAAAGCTATTGGGCTGCTTTAAAGCTACACTGTAACAAATGGCTGTAAAAACTACAGCATGAAAACACAGTCAGGTGGCTGGGTTTTGAAAATACAGCTGTTTACTGTGATCTGAAATGTGTATGGAAAGTATATGGGACGTGATTGTACCGCTGGATCACGTGTGGAAATTTACAGCTATACTGTACATTTTTAATGTACAGTTGCATTGTGGGATATTTACCGGCTGGAGGCGAACGTTCACAGGCTAGAGGGCGGGCCAACAATGACTTTCACCGGGAGGCCATTTTTAATGTTTTTTAAAAATGGCCTCCATTTTTAAAAAACATTGTATTGCAGTTTTCTGTTTGTGTACGAAAATATATTTTATGTGGTTATATTGAGCTACTCTCACTTGTTTGCTAAAGCTAGCTTCGGCTGTCTCTCAGCTAGCATTATGTGTAACACGTGCTTTTTATTTCAGTTCACCTAGCATATGCAGATGGCTATACTCTGGTATTTTTGAGGAAGTTGTTTGAGGGTAGGATGCCTCAAATGTTTTTTTTATTATTATTTTCTCTCGCACATAGGACTGTCAACGTTACCGCGTTACCGCACGCGATTAGCCTGATCATTTTAAGGCGTTAATATTACATAACGCAGATTAATGAACCATCTATTTTGACGTCAGAGCCTCTCTCCCGCGGAGGGTTATCTAGTTCACAGCAGCGCGTTACACGAACAGCGAAATACTTTTTCCGCGACAGCAGACAGCACCAAGAGTTGAACAGTTTCAACTTTCTTGTGTTGGGTCTTTAGCCAACGTTGTGCACATCCAGTTTAGTATCCCGCAATTTCTCGTGCACGAATAACACCGGTCTTCACCGGCTGGATGAGGACAGTAGAGTGCCGCCTCGTCACAGGAAATGAATGTAGAAGAATATTTCTAAACCTGCGTTTAAAACAAACTGACTTGCTATACACCTTCCTAAATATAAAAACCTGGAAAACTACGAATCTTCAGACATGGTTGGTTTCAGACAAAACATTTTTTGAGAATGTTTGATATGGGCTTCATGTTGCCCTTGTAAGTATCATAAAAGGCTGGAGCATCCAAGAACTAGATAGTAAAATACATCTAATAAAATAGATCGTATCTATCAGTTGGCCCCTGAACAAGTTTGGGACCACTTGTATGCATGTGTAGTGGAGTAAATTTCTCTTGGTTGCTATTGAGCATGGGAGACTACAAGTGCAGGATAATTGCTTGGATTTTAAATTGTTGGCGTGCAGCAAGAGGGGTTTGCACAGCTGTGTGCATATTTATATTTCAAGCTTACAAAGTTAGGCATAGTGATTAATTGTGATTAATCAGCCAGTGCCAGATTCTACTATGGGCGACCGCCCAGGGCGGCATCTTGTTGGGTGTAACAAGACTGACCCCTCACCCCTTTCACCACCCCAGATACTCCAATTGTCTCTGTCTCACTGTAACTTCCATCCTTCTGTCCATAGACTAATGGATGGAAGACATAGTGAGATATTGCCATCTCACTGTATCTGCCAACTTTAGGTCTACAGAGAGAGGTGTCTCTGTCTGTATATGTATATGGATAGAGATAGAGGAATGTATCTGACTATGGAAATGTCTCTCTGTACCTGAGTATTAAGTTCAAATTAAAACTAATATCACTGAACATTGTTATTTTTCGGGAACATGCTTCAAGGACCAAGCGGGTCCAGCAGCGCCTTTTGCCACCTAGAGTATTTTTCCGTAGGTGAGACCAATTTCAGTAATGTCTTTACAAAACATTATTTGGGAGTTCGCAGGCATCTAATCTAAAAATGTAATATGTACTTAAAAAGACAAAAGGGTAATTTTAAACAGTCTCCCATCTGTTTCTAGCCGATTCTTAGGCCTCAACCCAGTAAGCGGAACAAAAGCTGTAAACGGAAAAGAGACATCAAAAACAACAGGACGACTAATGCAGAACACTAGGACAGCAGTGAACCCGTGTGTCTCCGTTCTCCTCCTTCATGGACCAGTGGAACTTTTAAAATGGTAAAATTACACATTACAGACAATCAGTTCTCTTACTCCATCTCTCTCCCTGTCTGTCTTTTTCTCTGCCTGTCTCTGTTTGTCTGTCCTGTCCATTTCTAACAGACAGACAGGAGGACAGCCACAATGAAAGAAGGTCAGAGAGTTTCTGTCCACTAAATCTTTCCTTTTCAGATAAACTGCATTTATGTCTTTAACATGTATTAAAACATGTTTTTCTTTCTTTATCTTCCAGCAACCCTTTGATGATTTCTAGAGAAGTTCAGGACTGAGACCAACTCCGAACTCATCCATGTTGGTTTTGTTTGGCTGTTCACTAAGTATTAAACTTGCCCAGATGTTTAAAATGTACTGTTGGGGTTCCAATAAAGTTTTGAAAAATATGTAACTTCAATATTTGACATTGCTGGGTCCTTTCCTTCTTTCAAAGGAAGAAAACGACAGACATTTAGAATTTTGACTAAAACTTTGACATGCAGTTTGCTTGGAAATGTTGATGCTTGGGCACTTTTGTTTTAGTAAAGATTATTTAATTCATTGTATTCATTGTAATATTACCATGAGGGTAAATGTATCAGTTATGTTTTTAGATCAGAGTATTTTTCACTTTGGTTGCAATACTTTGACTTTTGTGTAACAAGCAAATATTGCTGTTACAAAATACTATATTTTGTTTTGCTTCAGATTGTCAGATTTAATTTGACAATAAAACAAATACATTTTAATATATATATTTATATTTCTTTAATTAGAAAAATAAAACATTTTTGAGAGTTTGGTAAATTAAGTTGCAAGTTCACATTTAAACTTTTAAAAGCTAGTAAAGTATGCAGTTTCATGAACTACTGTAAAATGGCAACTTTTTGTAATTCTACCACAGGACTACTGTAATTTTATTATGATAAAAATGTGATGAAATCCCAGTAACCATGTTATATAATTACTGTGCTATTTAAAAGAAATTACAGTAAAACTGCAATAAAATCACAGTAACCCTGCAATAAACTCATTGGAAAACTAATAGAATTACAGTAAGGCTACTGTAAAAAGATTACAGTAAGGTTACTGTAAAGTTACTGTAATTTCTTTACCGTAAAAATAACAGTAACTGGCTGGCAACCCTGCTGCCAGGAAGTTACTGTAAATTCTACAGTGACTTTTTTTTTTACAGTGTAGAAACACTCCTCCCCCTTTGACATGGTGAAGGATGTTAGATTTCAACATAATGAAATTACTGCAGTAACATGAAAGTATATATATTTTATCCCTATGACACATAAGCAACATATATCCTAGACTTTACAAAGACACTAAGAAATTCGCAAAGATTTGACCTGTACCCCCGTTGGCTGACAAGAAAAAGTATTTTGAAGTCATCATTGTGTCAAAATTCAATGTTTAAAAATGACTTACAACTAAAAAAAAAATTCATGGGCAATTTCCCATAACATTTGTCTCTCTGCATGCTGCCTCTAACATTAAAAGAAACACATGTGCACTGCAGGTTTAGGATAATTGCTTTTGTCTATAGGCTAAAACTTTCAGCCGCTATGTACAAAATGTAGATATACGGCATTTATATTGAATTAGATTCATTTATTCTTTACTTACTCATCACTCTTCAGTATTTAGATATTAATTTGTACTAGTCAAGCAGAACTTCTTATAGTATCAAGCACCTAAGCAAAGTCCTGACCTCAGCAGGGCCTTTATGATCCTAATGCCCGGGACTGATTTCAAAATCTATAGAGTAAACATTTGGCAATAATCAAGTATCAAATTAAAAAGATTAACACATTTTTAAAGGCATTTAATTTTCACTTGTACATAACTATTACCTTCCCCATATCTGTACCTGTATTAATCAAACTCTGCCTTATTATAAAATTCTTATCATCTCATTTGTAGGATGAGAATGCCAAAAATGTACTTGGACATAAACCAGAGGTTTGCATAATTTAGTGGCAGGGTAGACAGAAAATCTATAGTCATTTTGGGCTCTGGCAGTGCCAAGAAGACTTGTATTGATTTGTGTGTATATATGTGTCTTGTGTGTGCAGATATGTGTGTTGGTAAATTTATGGTACAGTCAAACAGAGTAGAGAGAGCAGGAGGCAGAGGGGAAGGGGCGCTGATGCAGAAGAGGACTTGAAAGCAGTGGATGTAACAGACTAAGGGAAACAACTACACACAGCAAACCCACGAGATTTAACTTTTTAATTAGGTAGACGTGTAAGTTAGGTATGCACCAGGGTTCTATAATGGTCTTTAAAATTTTAAAACATGCAAATATTTTAATTCATAGTATTTCTGTGCTTTATAGGCTTTTATTAAAATGCTGGTTGTAAGGGGAAAACAGTAAAAAAAAAAAAAAAACCCTTCCACACCTGTTGCTGCACTCTGCAGGTCAGCCTACTAAATGAAGGTCTTTTCTTTTCTTACTAAAAAAAAACAAAACACACATTTGGTTTATTGAGACTTTTTTATGCTATGAAAAGCACAAAAGATGTGTTTTGGAAACAGAAGGAGCACAAAGTACCACTCAGGTAACTGTTTTAGTAAAACTGGTGAAATAACCCCCTAAAAATAATCAACTAATTTAAAATATTAGACTCCTAGTGTTGATCTACAAACTTCATGATGTCACGAAAGTATATTCTTTATGTAAAGAGCAGGTGAACAGTTCTACTGCCTTTATATGATGCTTTTTCTAGATTTTTTGTAATGCCTCTGCCTGTTCTGTGTTATGGTTCTACTCTCATCTACAAAAACATGACACACGATCATTATATGGATATAAGAAATAAGGATTTTTGGAAATCTTTGGACACTTCTGTATAATTTAATAATTTTAATGTCAGAATAATATTCTACATTTAAAAGGGATGCGCAGATCTTTAAAGAATCTGCTGCTAACATCTTGTTACCAGATTCCACAGAACTCCATCGGAGGCCGAGTGGAGTTTGTGCTTTGACGAGTTAAAGTGTGAATTAACTGCAAAATGGGAGTAATACACTCTTTGACAGGTTTTCATAATTCAAACTGGGATTTTCATGTTTATTACGTTTAGTGAATCTGGACCTTTACCTTAAAGAGGTAATAGAAAAGGTCAAAGGGCTTTTTTTGGTTTTTGTTTAAACTGAACACTATTTATTAGTGGTTATAGAAGTCTTCAAAACTAGGTTTGCATTGCGATTGTGCAGCAATTTCTGTGTGGACTTACACTTTTTTTTCCTCAGACAATCAAAAAAAAACATGTTAGGTTAACTGGCAAATAAAAACAGGAAACCCCTCAAATGTCTTTGTGTTAGTGTGGCTTTTTGCTTCTTGTTTTTCTGCCCTCTCTGCTTCCTCCCTCCTCCTGTCACTCACCAGGACAAAACACACACAAAAAAACTGGATTGACAAGTAATTCCTTCCCACCCCCACACCCCCTTTAAAGGATTATAAATGTGTTTGTGTACAAGTTATGGATTTACTGATTTGCACCCTTTCTAATAAAATTTTGATTTTTGTTATTTTTCTAGTATTGAGTTTTATGGTTTTGTGTTACCTGCCTCATAGTCGGTTTTATTGGTATTTTACTGCCTCACAATATGTTTGGTGTCCGTAGTACAAGGTGTTAAAAGCTAACATAGCACTTTAAAAGATAGCTGCACATCAGATTTTCTATAATGGAGCTATAAAGAGCAGCTAAACTGTCAGGAACCCAAAGATAAAAATGATAATAGATGATAGAAGGTGAGGTTGTAATGCTGGTGATATTTGTCCTCCATAACACCTTTCATCACATCTTATCCTTAAGGAGACAGCAATCAGATATATAAATTGGCTATGTTCATTACAAATTATTGAAGGTTATACTGCTGACAGTAAAAAAAAAAAAAAAAAAAAGACTTGCCTGGCATGCAAATAAAATTTTAATACATAAAAAAGGACTATGGTGGAGGAGACTGCTGAGTACTTGATGATAGCAAGAGTGATATTCAAAGCTGGTTATGGGATTAAGAAGGAGAAAATGTGAAAGCAGATTCATTGTTGAGAAAAGAAAGAGGGAATAAGAAGGTGAAAGAACATGCCTGCAGGCTGTGAAGGAATTAAACTGGAACTATGCCAAGACTGCCAGAGAAACATACAAGCGAGAGAACTGTCCTTCTGGGGAGCCGGCCTTCATCTCTCCTGTACATTGACGTAAATCTGTCTCGAATAAAACACACACATAAACACACGTGCGAATACAACGCTCAATCCGCACATGATTTAACAGGATCTGCAGACTTTGTAAATTATTTTTTAACTCAGCTTAGAGGTCCAAGTGAAAGATAGATGGGAACAATTGGAAACACACCCGAAGTGATTCAAAAAAGAGATAATGATCAGTTTTATGACTCTGGTATGTTTATTTAAATGTATTGTTGTCATTAATTCTAGTATTACGTTCACTTATTTACAGCGGAGTCATAGCTGATTTTCTTTTTGTTTTTACTTGATGTAAAGTGGAGTTAACAGCTCACTGTTCATTCCTCTATTATCAAGCTTTGTTTATTTTCCTGGAGAAATCAATGAACTCAATTACAGAGAAAAATATTAATGAACAAACCAAGTAATATTTACACTTCAGTGCAAATGAAAACTAACAAGTAAAGGGAGAAAAACTGATCACCATGTTATAACGTGACGGACAAGGCACATACTTTACAACCTAGATTCACTTTATTTCAGACACAAACCAAATATGAGAACATTTGGAGAGCAATGACTCAGTGGTAAATGATTTAGTTAGTTTACATATGAAGAATTGAAAATTTTACAATCCATGTCATTCTCTTACCGAATTAAATGTCAGAGAACGACCAATTCGAAGGTGGCTGGATCATATCTGGAGGTGCAGCAATATGAGATTTCTGTACCTCCGCCATAAGTTTCAGTGTTGCTTTGGCAGAGGAAGCAACATCAGTATTTACACAATCGTAGCAGCAGCAAAATTAGAGGAAGCAGGTCACAAAATTTCCCAGATTGCTGTGAGGATACTTTCAAGGTGTTAAAGTTGATGTCTTAGGTTCCTATTTTAAAGTAAAAACAACAACATCAAACCTGAATTGCTATGTTGCATTGATGAAGTTTACTTTTTTGGCATTAGGGACATCATAGACTAGACCAGATAAGATTTAAGCACAATAGACAAACACAATATTTTACACTGATTACACTTTCCTGAAAATAATGTTTGAGAAGAAGCTTGTGATGCGGGGGCCACGGTGCCCAGATCATACCGCTTTCTAAGTTTGGTTTATTCGGTAGATCTTGTGTTTGACATTTGACCTGTAGCAGCAGCTGCGTGACCAAAAGCAATACGGGAACTGACCTGGAACACCTGCAGAGTTGGACGACCATAATGAGGTTGTAGCCTTAGCTAGGTCAAGTTCAAGTTCACTTCTTTATTGTCCCACATGGGGATATTTGGTGGACATCAGCAGTCAAAGACAGTCAAGCCGTGATTCATACTGGTCAACAGAAATACCATGTTCAATAATGTGTCAAAATGTGCCATGCTTGGCTTAACATCAATATTTCAGCTGTGGGCATTCTCAGAACAGATGGAGAACTCAAGCTCTGTTTCTATTGTGCATACAATTGCTTTAGAAAATTTGTCTACATGCTGTTTGATTTTTTATGTGTAGCTATTCTAGCATCAATTTAACAAAAAATAAATGTTTTCACATACTTTATTGTGGTTTCACTTAAACATCTGGCTGTTATCAGAGAAAATAAGGCAATCAGACAATCAAATGCTGGTTCCACCTGTGCATAGGGGAAAAAACATTGCTTGCTGACCAGGTACTTGCAACTTAATTATAGGATAACCTTGATTCTTAGAGCCAAGTTGAGTCACCTTACACCCAAAACCCTGTCTTGACCCGGTCTGATTCAAACACTATCATACCATCTATCCTGGTGCACACACACACACACAGTCCTGTGAGTATCAAACACACACACACACACACACAGTAAGCAGTGGGCTTGGAGGCAGCCTCAATCAGTCAAATTTCCCTTGGGTCCTTTGGCCTCGCCAGCCAGCCAGCCAGTCGGCGCCATCGCTACCATCACATTCATATCCTCAATCCTCTCCTCTACCAGGGGGACACAGAGCATAACGATTACCCTGCATTTGTGTGCGATAAGGATAGCTAAAGACACGCTGTTATCGCAGTCAAAACTGGCAAGAATCTGTGTCATTTGGCACCTGCATGTATATATGTGTGTGTATGGGCAGATTTGCCAGTGCCCATTAGGATTTAGTATCCAGACTCTGCCAATGTCGTCCCTGAATGACCCTGCAATAAGAGCTGGCTGGTGCGCTTGCTTTGGTCGTCTCTCATACACACACACACACCCCCGCACACCCGCACACAGACGCAGGGAGTCATCCTTTCTGCTCTGGGAGTTTTGCTAATGACTGAAGGTGTCAGAGTAGAGGCACTGCTAGACAGAGAGGAAATGGAGCAGGGAGGAAAAACCTAAATACAGCCATGCAAAGCTAATACACCACTATCGAGAACAGACACATCAACACATAAATACTGCATCACACAACTAGCAATAAGTGAAGGAATAATGGCTACATCATGGAAAAGAGACAGGAACCTTCAGTGTCACAATATGCTATAGATACCGGAGAGAGTAAAGAAGCTCTACATGTATGGGATAAATCTTTTTTGACGAATCCCAAACTATTTTCTATTTTATGTAATACAAACATGGAAGGTCACTGTGTTTTATTGGAATCTTATTTGCAAGATCAACAAAAGAAAACAGCAATTAATCATAAAGTGGATTCCTAACCCAAATGAGCTAGAGCTATTTTTGTGCATTTTTAACTCTTATCACAGATTGTGTGTCGGCATTCTACCACAGGAAAAGAACCAGACCTGGGCATTTATTATGGCATGGTCCATATTTTGCACTCAACATGTCATCATCAAGGAAATCAAACATACATGAAGTGTTATTCATGCATGAGAATACAAATATGTTTCTTTTGTTTTGAAAAAAAAAAAGAAAAGAAACAGGCTTTATGTCAAAGCAGACTCCTTTCAGTTCCTAATTTAGGATTTAGGTTGCTGCATAAGCATCCTTGTGAAGTCCTCCAGCAGTGCAGCACTGTAAGCTGGATCTCTGCTGGTAAACAGAGAAAGAGTTGAGTTACCCTAAGAAATGTTCAGGCTACAAAGAAGAAAGAAAGGATGATACAAACTGTCTCTGTATGAAAAGCGCCTATATATTTATACTGAAGTGCTCAGTTTGGGTAAAACTGAGTCAGGCTCATTCTCACAAATTACACCTTAAACATAATTCAAGAGGCTAAGTTAGTCAAGTCAACTTGACTTCTTTATCATATTATAGTAACAAGTGCTTCACATGCTTCATTTAATTACTGCAATTTTGGAGTTTTGTGGATGTTTGTTTCAGATTAGAGAAGCATGAAAACAGAATGTTGCTTCTCTGTGTTTGGTTCTGGTTCTGTGAATGGAGAATATATCTGCACCAGAAGACCTGAGTGAACTGGAAGGTTGACACAATAACAAGAGATCATTGATGTATTTTGGCATCAAGTCATTCAGTGATTTATTAACTGAACTGAGGTCATGTGCTCCATCTTCCTGGTTTTAGTGAGAATATAAGCAGCAGCGTTCTGAATCAGGTGCAGCTGTCTGATTGACCTGAAGACATTTTTGCAGTATGATAAATGCACAGATGAGTTTCTCTAAGTCATACTGGGACATTAGTTCTTTAATCCTGGAAAGGTTCTTCAGGTGATAGAAAGCTGACTTTATTATTGTCTTTATGCGTCTCTAAATGTTCAGGGCTCAAGGATTGAGTGGATTTCTAGTCACCTAGTGACACTGGAATGTAAAACTGTGTACAATATGCATAGTTATGGTAGCTAATCTTATCAATTTTTATAATTTGAGCTATCAGGAGCATGAAGATATTGAATAAGAGGGACCCCAGTGTGGAACTTTGGGGTGCGCCGCATGTGACTTCTGTCCTCGCTGATGAAAGGCGAACAGAAACTGCAGTAAAATACAGCTCTTGCTAATTTTTGACATCTGTCTTTCTGATATGCACAAAAGTATTATGGTTGTAAATGATACTGGAGAGTTTGAAAGTGAAAATGCACTTGTTTGACTTAAATGCTTAGTAAACATAAACACAGAGTTTCCTAAAGCTACGCCATGAGGATGTCTTGTTTTTGTCTAACAACATTTCAGGAAATACTGGAAACACTGTTAGATTTTTACAAAAGTAAAGTAATATTTATGTTCAGACAACTTAAATTTAAACCATAGCAGGTCACTCTGTATTTGTTTGCAATTTGTTATATTTATTTATTTTTGCCAAACATGATTAAATTGGATTTTCATTTACTTGGTGGTTTACCTCTTAGAGGTATCACGCTAAAGTGAATACACATAAACATACATTACAAAATGCAACACATTCATATAACTTCATATGTCCTCCTGCATATACTTGAACAAGGCTTCAGTTGTGCAAAACTCAGGAGCAAAACAATTTTCTTCAGCGCCTAATATTAGCCACCAGAAGAGAACAACAACCCCCTTCCTGGTATGGAACTCGTTTGGATTTTCTATTAAAACATAAACAATCTAGAAAACGACTTCTCTCCATCATTTACACGCCCACAATGTTTTATCCTGTATAGTTAGCACTTCTTTGTCTCCTGGTGGGCCATAATCAGCACTGCAAAGCCAACCGTTAACATGCCAGAACAAACACACGATAAAGCACTCCCTTTTACAACATCTCTCAACACTACCTGTCCTCCGCAGCTGAGCAGAACACCACACAAACGACTGCACTGCAGGCTTAGGAGCAATATATATGCAAAGAGCTGAAAGTAAATGTATGAAGCTATAAAGTTTTTTTTTTTTATTGGGCATTATGGTCAAATGGAAGGATCGGCATTGTTGCTTAATAAGACTGTAAAGACGGCAGGGGGAAGGAGTAGTAAAAGACATGCAGAGCAAAGAATAAAAGCTCCCTAGGGGAATTTTTAATTTAAGGTGATGTGGTACCATTAAGAACTTTATTTTGCTTATGAACAAATTCTATAAGAGACCTATAAAATATGCTGAATTATATTTTTGACAGTGCTGTAAAATAAAAACTTTCCAAGCTCCAAAAGAAATGACTCACAGACTTCTGGTAAAGCTTTTAACCTTTAATATGTCCTCCAGTGATTTAATTCTGTTCTAAAAGTTAGTTTAGTCAACTTTTAACTGACACTTTAAATAAAAAAAAAGTGATATTAATACTGGAGAGACCCACCTACTCTATAAGTTTCAGTCCTAAACACAAGTAAAGTCTCTAAAACTAAAGTAGAATCCCTCCAATAGCTCATGTTGAGAATACATTTTGTTTGAACCAAACATTTGAAAGCTTTCTGCTCAACGTGTGTATTATCTCCAGGCCCAAGCTGAGACGCCCAGGAAATGCCTTCTGAGTCGGTTTCCCTGGAGTAACAATGCTTTTCCACATCCACAGAGCACTTCTTCTGCTTTTTTCCCCTTTCCTTTTACAGGGTCTTCTGCGTTTCAGTTGCAAGCAAATTGATTCTAACATGAAAAATAAGTGTGGTGAAGCTGTAAAGGCGCCGTAATTCCACAGAAAGCTAACACAATTTGAAGGCTAATTCTTTGCGAGGCCTTGTTTGTGCCTCCTGTGGCTCACACACCTTGCAAAAAAAAAAAAAAAAAAAAAAAAAAAAGCCCAACATCAATTAAAAGGACAAAAAAAAACTGTTTTCTTTACTGCCTTTGTTATAAAACCGAATGTGTCATGCTCACATCGAGCGCTCAGGCATCCATTATCCATCAGAGGTGCACGCTTCCAAAAAAAAAAAAAAACAATTATAGCTGGCTTTGAGGTGTGAGTTAAAGCTGTGACTGTCCATTAGCAATGGTCCGTTGCTGTTCTAGGCTTAATGAAGTGGAAGGGCAGAAAAAAAAGAGAGAAACCCCTGCACACCTGATTAATGAGAGAAGTGGATGGGGGTAATAAGTGGGTAATAGGGATGAAGACAATATGAGAGAAAGGGGATTGATAAGAGAGAGAGATGTAATGAGGTAAAAAAGAAAGGAGAGAGAGAAAAAAACAAGATATTGGAGATCTTCCTCAATTTTTTATTGATCTTTGCAAAGCTTCTATGTGTAAAAGTGATTAGGCCTTATTCCTGGAACGTCTTTAGTAAATAGACAATCACACCTTGCCTCAAAGTTATTGGGGCATCCAATAACTTTTAACAATCCTCGCGGCCGTGCAGAAACCCTGGCTTACTTCTCTTCAGCTCAGCAGGAAATGATTAAAGTCACACTCCAGCCAACCCCCAGTCCCCCCACTTTTTGCCTTTAGGGTGGAACCGCCCACCTGCACTGAGCCTCTTAAGAAGGCCAAGGCGCACAGCCGTACAGGCACACATTGAATCAGTCACCTGTGCTGGGCTGTGAGGGAAGCGTCAGGCAGTTAGCCGCGGTGGGCTTCGGCTACACTCTGAAAAGCAGCAGCAGGAGCAGCTCGGCGGGGCATGGTAGGCAAGCAGTGTGGGTGTTCATTAAAACACCCAGCACCATTCAAAGGGAAAAAAACAAGGCAATAAAAGCAATTAATCTGCCCATAAACAAGCCATTGCGCCTGTCCAACACACCCACAAACACATTCTGATGACACAGGGAGCGGCGAAGAGCAGACGAGCTATGGCCCCTGGTTCCTCCCAGCCCGTCTTTCTTATCATCTCTCTCTCTCCATCCGTTTCCGTTTCTCTGAACTACTCAAATAAATCCACAGATTTTAATGCTTTTTAATCTAAAACATTGCGACTCTGTAAATCTTCTAAAGCCAAGTTGTAGCGATAGGTCAACACAGAGGATGGGTAAAATGTGTGCCGTAGGTCATTAGAAGAAGTTTAGAACAGTCTGGCAGAGACAGTTTTTCAGACTTGTCAGAGATTTTTTTTTTTTTTGTGAAGGATTTTTTTTCCTGTGTCTCCCTGTCCCTTTATTGCTCTGAATCTCTAAATGTGCTAATAGTAGCAGAAAGTGTAGTTAAACATAGAAAATTAAATTGGCAATCAAATAACATGCGTTGGGACATCTGGTGTCTCTCATCAACTCTTCATTATGAAGCTGTCTACTTGCAGGAAACAAACTCAGGACTCCCCCTGATTCAGTGATGTTGCTAATTTACATGTTGCTACATTTTTCTTTTCCCAGATAAAGCGTGTATGTGTGTTGTAACACTGCCTAAATGTAAAGCTGCCGCCACTCTGTTGCCTATTTCGCCATGTCTACTGGCATAATGAACAGCTCGCGCTACATGGGTGAGAATGGAAGGTGATGGAAGGGGATGTTATGGAACGTGAAGTTTTTTTAACGTCTGAAGTATCTGGGTTGCTTTTGGTGCGTTCCCATTCTGAATATGCATGTGTGTCGGGATCAGTGGCGGTCAAGAAAGAGCACATTATTGTGCCACGGTGTCACCATCTCGTAATTTGTTTTTCGTGTAGATGGAACAACTGAATGCCTGGAAATGTATTTAAACACTGTTACAGTACCCCCCACCCCAAAATGGTTGGATAATCATAGGTGAAAATAATTCAAAAGTAGGTCATGCTTTAAGTTTCAGATCTAAGCATTAAGCAAGTCGATGCTCTAATGATAGTATGTAGTTTATATACTGTTTACATAAATATAAAGTTATGCCCAAAATGATTTATACTCCTGGTAGACTGAATTTTAAGTAATATTTAAGGAGTACTTTTTTCAACACGGCCCTTATTACTGGAGTAACAAGTAACATTTTCGGGTGGCTCTGCAAGAATGCCAACTTAAATCTAATATGAATTCTGTGGCTGGAGCAGAAAAAAAAAACTGTCATTTGTAGGAATAATTTAGGATTGGATTTATTTAGACTATGCTGTCCAAACTGTCAAGCAAAACAGTCATGTGCCAATTAGCCTGTGAAGGTATAGACTGAGTAATGATGCTTCAGTCATAAGCTAATTAGCCATTTGGTAGCAGTCCAGGGATGTGTTTATTATAACTCGTGTTTAGCTAGAGAGAAAAGAAGCACAAAAAATAGAAGGACAACAAATTTAATTGTGCTTCTATGACTATAAGACAAATATTAAAATAGTTTTACGGTTCTGCAGGGATTTCCCCACAGACTGTGATTATTGCAAACTAATAAAAAAAACACATATATCTCAAAATATCTAAGGCACACAAATCAAGTTTCCACTGATGACAATCGAAAGTAGTTTTATCAGTGCTGAACTAAAGAGTCTCTCTCTATGCAAACCTGAACACAAAATGAACATTAGGGTTCATTTTGCATGTACGTACATTCTCAAGTTCATATTCATATTCCTATTGTTGCCATTATTGGCCAGAGGCTGCTCAGATGATGAGAGATGAATACTTGCATGCCTTCATCCTACTGACTAATAATACGACTGCTGAGAGAGCTAAAAATAGCATGCTGGTTTTAATATTGGTAGTGCGCTGCCATTTTCAACCCTATAGCTACATTATAGCTAAAAAAGAGAATAATGACATTTTCTTCTGCTACTTTTTCCTACTACTCTCCAATACTGCATGATCTGCAGTGATAACTAAATTAACTTTGTGTTCTCTATATTTTGCCCAATATATCTGTGTTTGCCTGAGACATCTTTCTGCAGGGGTCCACTGGCTGAGGTATTGCTGCACATGACTTTGTTTTCTCCCTACTGGCGATAAACTTGGTTCTGTTCATTTGTGTTAAACAATTTCCCTCTCATGTAGACAAAGCAATCAAAGGACTTACAGCAGTATTCCTGCCACTAGCTAATGTACTCTGCTGTTTCTCATCCCACAGATTTTAATTGCTGATTTGTAGCTTATCTCTTCTTCTCTACAGGGTGAAGCCACCAAAAGAGCACTGTCACCAGCTTTTACTTTTTAATTTAACATGCAGTGCTCCTGCGCCATTATTCTGCGTGTGTGTTTGTGTTTTCCTCTCAGATCACAACTCGGTTACAGCAGACGGCTGCTCACACTGATCAAGTTCTACTGGAGGTTTCTTCCTCTTGGAATTGGGCTCCATGCTCAGTATGAGGGATTGCTGCAACGTTAAAGACGTGATACAATTGACTTGACACTTCATTCAGAAGGAGGGATTGCAGCAAATGTAGTGACCCAACACAGCTGGCTAAGTTTTCTTGGATTTGTTGGATAAAGTAGACCGCAGTGTTTCATAATGATTAAATTGAAAGGTATGTAACTGAATTTCAATCTGACAATGTGATTAGATCAAGTGAATTCTTAATGCTGCATATGGAGCACACACAAAAAATGTAAAACATCAAACTGGAATGTTAAACAATAGATCAAACAAAGTTCAAAGAAAATCTGCAATTTGTACAATCAGTAAGATTATTCCATTAAACTTATAGCATTATAATGGCTATACCCATAACGTCAAGTTCTTGTCCATTTATCCCCCTGTGAGGTTACTTCATGGTGCCTCACATGTTTGCTTACCCCATTTTAAATAAGTGAAAACATGCCCATAATGGTAATTGCACATTGTGGCGCTGCAATGAACAAACTGGCAAAATTAGCTGAGAGAACAGTGTACATGCAAAACAAAGATATTTTTATACCTCTTGTAAATCATTTGCCTTTTTTTCTTGGTTCAACTACACAGAAATGCTGCTTCCCTCCTCCTTTATGGCACCGTCTTGCTTTCTTGTCCCTCCGTCTTAAAAATGACTGAAGCAAGTCTGGTAGAAAATGTAAGCTACTTGAATATTCCTAAGAATCTCAGATAATTGCGCTCGCACTCCGAACACCATTTCACCTGCGCCATTTGCATCTCCACAAGGAGCTGTCGCATGACTCGTCTCTGCTTTCCGGATCACAGAAATAGAATGAAGTTGAAATTACTTTTTGAGATTTATGCGAGTTAAAAAAATAAAAGAAAAAGTGCATGCCGTTCAACTGCAAGGGATGTGCACGCAGACCCCCACAGGGGTTTGGGGGGGAGTACACGCGCAAACATACACACAGGTTCAATTAGTGTCCAATCGTAGAGGGACTCAGGTGAGGGATAAGTCACGTTTAGTGCACCTGTCTTTCCTGCAAGAGCCATGGCAGAATTAGAGCAAAGACTTCTGGTGCTTTGCCGCTGGAGGTCATAAACACACACCTTGGACCCAAGCTCGAGTCTGTCGCGCTTACATGATGACTCTCAGAGACAGACGCAATAAATAAATCAGCAACAGCAACCCCCAGGCACGCTGCATTAATAAAAACCCAAACAGGCTCATGTAAACATGAACAAAAAGTGTGAATATAAACACAAACTGCTAAATTATTCCGATGCAGAGGCAGCATTTAACAGACAACACCGAGCTGTGCACGTGTGTGAGTGTGTAATTGTAGACACCTGGGATTCTGAGTGACAGGTACATGGGTAACTGTCACGAGTACAAAGCTGATGAATATTCACACCGTTATTCATTTTCTGCACAAAAGAAAGAAAGAAAAAAAAGAGCATATCCGCTGGCTTGCGTTTTACCTGATCTGAACCAACACATTGGGATACACATGCAAATGTAAATAAATAAATAAGAAAAAAATAAATAAATAAAAACAAAGCAAGAAAACTGTGGGAGTCAGGGGCCATTTCCATTTCTTCTTGCCTGTATATGTGTTGCTGTCAGCTCGTGAGCTGACAGCAGGGAAAGAAATCCAGCCCACCGGGACGACCTTGACTATGAGCGCACTCACGCACAATATTTAACTTCAGTTACAAGAACATTTGCCATTGGAGTTTTAACACACTTCACTCTATGTGCCTGTCATTCCTGTATTTTAAAGTCTCTAAGCATAAAAGGAAGCGCGGTTTGATGGTAGACCAACCTACTTTTATACAAGACAGGTAAAACCCAAGAACAAAGCAGTGACTTCTGAATAAAATGTAACAATTGACTCTGACACAGGAAAAAAAAAGAAAAAAACATAAATTATCCTTACCAATATAACTGCTGTGTTTCATATGCAACAGGACAGCTGAGGTATCATGGAATGATCACAAGCAGCAAAAAACTAAAGCGGGTTTTGATTGAGCCGGTCAACACATGTAGCTTCTTACTTTCGCTTAGCTTCTTTGTTGATTGCGTAAACGATGAAACTACACAAAAAGGATCTTAATGAACAAACCAAAGGACTTCATCCATTGCCTCAGCTCATCTGATATAAGGTCTAGGATAACCATCAAGGGGCCTACGTTGGGAAACAAGTTCTGCCTATCCAGATGTGCTTGAAGAGATCCAGGTGAGCTAAATCTGACTTTGAAGATCGCATTTGAGTGGTACTCCAAAGCTAAATCTTTACAAAATTGTAAAAGGCAATATTACAACTATATTTCTATATTAAATACACACCATACCAACAGTTGACTTTGGAGGTTAAAACATCATGATGTCGAGTTGCTTGGGTTTACTTCAGACTTTAATAATTAAAGCAAAAGTAAGCAAGTCACAATACTGAGAGATTTTTAATAAAAAAGTGCAGGAAGAAACAAGGGTGGATAATGTTCTAAAAACACACAGACAATGAAACTCTCAGGTCGTTTCAGATAAAGAAGATAAATAGGCTGAAAATTAAAACGATCTATGAACAGAGCTGAAGATCTGAGGGAATAGAAGAGGCATCCAAAATCCTCAAAATGTAAAGACAGAATTAAAATGACACCCGAACACTGCCAGGCAACTAGCTTCTCCATACAGAAGATTTCACATAGCTACCAAAAAGAAAGTTGTTTATCATTTATTAAATGTAAGCACATTCAACACATTCCTTGTGCTATTCTGGTTCAATACATATTACTTAATTTATAAAGTAACTGATGTTTTTGCCTTCGCATGCACAGACTACTTGGGCTAAAACTGGCATCTGGGGAGAATTTCATGTGAACCAGCTAAGTAGAATTATTTTCAATATGAAAAACTCTGTATGCAAAGAGTGTAACCTCCATTCCCCATATTTATCTCACCTGCTCTAACACTGCCTGCACTATGCTAGGTTGCATTTCTCACTTTCTCGATGTGTGGATACTTGTTCTTATATCCAGACTGATAAATTTATGTTTTACTTGTACATGCGGGTTCAACTTTAACTACCTTTTCTTCATCTACATTCGAAGTTCGGGCTGGAAGTTTGATGTATCACCTTTTGCATCAGTATGTTCAAAAAGAAAGAGTAAAGAGGAGAGATTTTAATTGCAATGTTGGGAAGTCGTAGATGCATCAGAGTACCAATCATCTTTACATTAAGGGCCACTGGGTGCCTGCAGACGGCAGAAAGTCAGGGGGAAGATGTCTGACATTCTCATGGTAGCTATAAAATCTCCTCTCTGCCTTCCTCCGGGCCGAGTAAAAAGTGAAGGGGTGGGTCTGTTTAACAGCTTGTGTCTATTCATCTGACCATCTGTCCATGTACCTGTGGGGCTGAAAGTACAGTGAGGGCTGAAGGTGGCTCATGCGCCTCTTCACAAGCTGTGTTTTACCAGCTACAGTTGTCTAACCTTTTTTAATGGCGTTGCAGTTATTTATAGCCAACACATGCTGCTGCATTTAGCTGGTGTGCCGTATATCAGGTTGCAGATATGGGCATATGACAGCAGAGTGAAGTGAAGGTAGGCTTAAAAAAAAAAAAAAGGGCATAACATAACACAGCATCTCCATGTGTCAACAGTCTCACACTGAAAACATAAAAAAAAAGTTAAATAGTAAAATCATGATGCAATAAAGACATACACAAACATTTAACATTCAGACTATAATTCTAGCACTATGGAGAATAACTGTACAAGTAAAACAAAAAACTCCTAAAACCGTTTCTTTCCAATGCTATCTGAATTAGACACTATATTCAAAGAGTGTTTAAATACAATACATAATATAAAAAAAAACATAATTTTGATATGTTCTCCTGGTAAGTAGTGAAATATTGAGATGAAATGAAAATCATATGTCACCTTACAGAAACCTAGAAAGACCTATCTGTAAAAACAAACTATAAATAACAAAATATTTATGACCCTTATAATAAGTTATTAAAGGGGACCTATTATGCTTCCTGAACAAGTTTGGATAAGTCTATTTTTTGTACAAAATTATTTTATTCGCCTTTTTTAAGTTATTTTCAAAATGAAAGGTTTTAGGGCCTCTTGTCACTTTAAATCCAAAATAATATTTAGTATCTAAATAATAATACACATGAAAATGGCTGCAGACAAATTCACAATCGTGCAATGGTACATAATTGATGCTAAACAGAAGTGCAGGCAAGTCAAGAACAAGACACTTGTCTTTTCCAGCAGCCATTAAGCGGTAAAATCAGTTGACCAAACATGCTGGAGCTCTGCTTGGGTTGCTAGGTAAGAAACGGAGCTCACCAATTATGACTTAGCAACCAGGAGGTTTTTAAAATAGCTACTTTTTCAGAGACTATAAAGCGATTACTTATTGCCAGAGGATTTTTCTTTTACTGCTTGTACTGTTTCTAGCTGCACCAGATATCCAAATGGAAGTACAAAAATGTGCAAAAAGTGATTTTTTTATAACAGGTTTGCAGAATGTTTCAGCATACTGCTTTACCTCACTTTGCTGTATGTAGATGATGTATTTAATGTTAGACAATGTCATCTTTTGAAACTTTAGAAAATTATATTATATTATAGGTTGAGATTTAACTGTTGATTTTTGAAAAATGTTGACTTTTATTTGTGCTATGTATTTTTAAGCTTGTTGGTTTGACACTGTAGTGCGAAGCACTTTGTAAAGGTGCTTTACAAATAAACTTATTATAATTATTATTCTGAGAGGTGTCAATTCCTTTTACGAACATTTTTTTCTAATTCTAATCACACGGCAACTCTTGTTCCTAAACAGTAAGGTTTTGTTCTTGTCCTAACCAGGTAGCATTTAAAATCATACTATAGATAAAATGAGAAATAAATTGTACTTCACTCTACTGTAGATTTTCTTTTTAATCTTTGAGAGCACCTGAAGTGGGCAGAACACAGTTTTACACTCTACCTCCTCACCTTCAGTTGTTAAAGCTGTGAAGGGTGAGGAGCGGCACCCTCAAGTAATGTAGATTTGCAGAGTGGAAAAGCAAGCAACTTACACTTTTATATCATATTTTAAAGCCAGCGGCCTCATTCGACAAAGTGGTAATCTTTTATCATACAATAAAATCTAGGATGTACATGAAAAATAGAAGCATTTAAAAGTGTCAAACTTTTGCTTTGAGCAGACACTTTAATAATTCAAATGATCGACTATGGATGATTTTCTCTCTCGTTTCACACATGGAAACATTTCAGTTTAGATGAGTTAATAGGATCTATCTATAAGCTGTGAGCAGTGTGTGAATAACACTGCTTTATAGGTGTGAGGAAAAAATAACAGGCACACAGTGTCATAAAAGGGCTTGCCTTTACTCCTTTGGGTATTTTTATTTCATTACATTGTTTTAGCACCAAAGTATCATTAAAGCACTGCACCTTTGCACCCTGTTTTTGTGCACTGCCTGATAGCTGCTACTAAAGAAAACTCCATACGTCAAAGTCAAATTTTGCAAGTCTGGAACATTTCTGACTATAAAATACAAAGAGTGGAAACTAAAGAAATGGAATTCATCCTTCATATGAAGAGTAATTAAAAGACACAATATCAAGTTAACCAAATGCAAGATATTAAACATGTTCGACATATGAAAGTGGACTAAAAATCTCAGGACTTATTTTTTCTATTAAGTCCAAATATTCACAAATATATCCAGCAGGATTATGCAGCATAAAGCATGAAAAAGACTAGGTGTAATAAAACTGTTAAAAGGAATACCAAAAATATGTGAGGTAGGCGAATAAAGGGTCAGACAACAAAAGGATGTGGTTTATAGTAATAAAGCACTCTTTAACATTTTACTAACACACACAAAGGGGACAAAGAAATACACACAGGGAGAAAAGTACATGGTGTGGGTATTTAGCAGGGGTAATGGACTTGCTAATTGCTTAGCAACAGGCAATGGCACCACCACTACCACCCTCCTCCAAGGTCCACACACACAAGGTCAGTGTGTGCGTGTACCTGCGTGACACGCACACACTCTGGGAACCACTCTGTACGAATTCTAACCCAAAAAGATAAGAAAAAAAAATCATTTATTTATTTTTTTTAATTCAAAAAAGCTACATAAGCAGTCAAATATTTCCCTAAGTGTGCATGTTTTTTTGTTTTTTTTGGTAGAAACTAGTATGAGTTAGAGGGATCCAGCTAGATAATTTGGATGTTCCTTTGAGCAAATCTGCTGCGATATTGTAAATCTTTAAGAACGTCTGAGAAAGAGAGTGAAACCCTAAATACTCCATGCAGACAGAATGTGACTCAGGCCTTGTTGTCTTACCCTCTCACAACACATTATTTTCCTCTTCACCTCATCACCTCATCCTCTCACTTTCCTCACAAAGGTTTGGTGAGATGGGATTGCTCAAGAAAAAGAAATCTTTGGTGTGAGCCTGATTTGTAGACAACACATGGAATTAAGATTTTTGCTTTGAGCTCAACACCGGTCTGTCTGCGTTTTAGAAAGGAAGGAAAAAAAAAAACAAGACAGCCCTAGAGCAGCTAAAATAAAAAAAAAGTGAGTTTGATAATCAGAAGGAACAAGTCAGCTGAGATTCCAATCACATAAGTGCAACATCACCATCACAAATAACATTAGCTATTTCATGTTCAGGACTGCTTTACCTGAACATGGTAAAACATGTTGCATGAACATCTTGTAAAATGAATGATGCAATGTGGATGATTCTACATTGCATCATTCAAAAAGCTGCGGAAGATATACAAGTTTTCATCATGCGGAAAGTTGATTGACGATCCATTTTTCAAGAGATTTTTTCAATATCAACATGCTAAGTCATTACGAGTGTGGATATTATGCAGCCCCATCAGTAATCTATTATGTGAATAAATATGTACATCAATTAACTGCCATGTGTCTCTCGTAGCAAATTAAATTAAGTTCTGCACTTTTGAGGCTTCAAAAAAGTCAACAATTTCTCCAGGGCAAAATTTCTCTGCTCTAGACCCGGACCGAATGGTTAGTCAATCCAGACCCAGTCTGTGGAGGGGGAAATGAAAACACACACTACGTTTTGTGAAACTTGTGCAAGTTTCTGACTTTTACACATACATGAATTTGAGTGACATCCTATTCTTAATCCAGAGGGTTTATTATAATGTCGGTCCACCCTGCTCTGCGTCGCAATTGGTAATGTAAGGCTTAGATGCCGCTGCTCAGCCATGGAAACTCATTTCTTGAAGCTTTTTACACACTTTCCTGAGCTAATCTGAACCCCACATGAAGTTTGGAGGTCAGTAACAATTGCTTCTCCTGGATTTTATACACATGAGCCGTGGACATAATTAAAACACCTGAATTACATTATTTGGATGAGAGAGTGAATACTTTTGAAAAAGTAGCATGTAACAGCATGGGATATTATATGTTCTTTTAATTTGTGTGTTTGATCAAGCAAATCTGGGGTTTCCCACATTCAAAGAGCTAGTTTGATGTTCAAAATGTTTCACTGCTGCTCTCCTGTCTACCTGTCAACGTGATATGACCCCCCCATTAAGAAATACAATGTTCTGCAAAGAGAACATGTTATCTTTGAGGCATAACATCAGAGAAAAGACTAGCCAACATTAGGTTTTCATTTCTGCAAAGTGACCCCGTCCTCAGCAGAGCAAGTTGAACATTTACAGAAAACGTCTTAATCTGACGTCAAGATCTGAATTTTGATGTTTTTAGGGTAGTTTATTACCTCCTGCTCTGCAAGTTTTAAATGGAAGCATTTAAAACTTCCATGGAAGGAAAACATTATTTTAAAAATGGAATTCACCCAAACATTTCCAGTGAATTTAAATAAATAAATAAAAACAACTTTCACAAGCCTTAAGCATCATCCCCTACATTTACTGAAGAAAGCCAGTGCAGAATTGTTACATACACAAATGTGAATGCTCAAACTTTTTGCCGATAGACAAAAATCAAGAAAACTAGGTAAAGGACTAGATGCAGATAGAAGACATACAGATGTAAAACATGCTTAAGGGAAAATTATTAGGCAGGAGCTGCATATTGACAACTTTGTGATGCTATGCAAGTGAATTTCAGGCTAGTGTCGGAGCACACAGGAATGTTCAGATGCGTTTTTGATGTACGAGAGAAGCAAGCTCTTAGAAAGCAAAACCATGTTTTCATCTTTGGGACTGGCTGTGCAGCACTGCTGAAAGCAGTGAGTCTGGCTATCGGATGTCAAAGTTAAACACTGCTGTCTCTTAAATTATACATTATTAAGTTACTCAGTAGTTACAATATGATTATGAGAGTCATTTCCCGTTTTAAGTGGTTATTTATTTATTTATTTTTTTAAATGATTTTTGTGTAAAAATGTGCGGTAGATCTGAATTGTAAATATTGTGTCCGGCAGCATCACACGCAGTGATTCGGATGATTATTGCCCACTAATAAAAAATATTTTTCCAATGAGTGACTCCTTACATATTTAAGTCTAATAACTTCAAAATGTGAACTCTAGTCTAATTGTCTCTTTTTGTGAATTTTAGAATACAATGTACGGACCTATATCAACGTTAACGCCTGTGGATGCTGAGTTTTAACGCCCATTTGATGCGGGCATGGTCTCTGAAGGACCTAAAGATGGTTGAGTTGCATGTGAACTTAGTGCAATGCTGTACTTTTAACATTACACACATTTGCATTGTTGGTATGTTTTTGTTTTATACATAATAAATTAATAAATTCAGGGTTGACAACTAGTTCTTTGCCATTTATAGGGGGATAAAAACACCACTAAGCAGAAAACAAGTGTCTTAGTCACAGATTCACTAAGTTTGTGTGAAAACACATTGATCCAGTGGCCCTGCAGCGCGCTCGGATTTCTATGGAGAGAAAATGAGCATTCACTCCTCGCATTCAGTCAGGATGTTCCAGTCTCACCGTGTCGTCCATGTATATGGATGACCAAATTTGTCTCTCCTTCTTTAATACAAAGCCCTGTTTTTATCTCATTCAATTATTAATTTTTGTTCCCCTGACGGACTTTCTCTCTTTATATCTCTTCCGTGCAAAGACGCCACTGGGCTTCTACAGACATTTCGTTTTTCATTGTTTGCCTCTCGAGGTGACACATGACACACTGTGGAGTCTTTCCACCCTAAGGGAATACTAATAGAAGTGAACCATGAGTGGGTGAGCTGAGAAGACAGAAAGAGGCAGAGAGAAGAGCAGGGAGGCAGAGACGGGGTTACGCAGAATCCAGAGCACAGAGGAAGAAGATTTTCGTCAAAGCAAGTAAAATGAAAGGAAGCTTGATAGAGATGAAGGGGAAGTAAATTAAAGAGCGAAAGAGAAAAATGCACAGGGAGCAACAAGCCCTTCGATGAGACAAAAAATATGAATGTGAACTGTCATATAGGAACAGGAAGGATTTTAAAAGAAATGAAGACAGTAGGAAAGGCAAAGGGAGGGGAGGGGGTAGACAGAAGGGAGGAAAAGTCACGAAAAACTCTGTTGAACTGCAATGGGCAAAGAAGACATTGAGAGGTTGGGTGATATAGCAGATAATAAAAAGAGTTTTCTGTCCAAATTAATTATTCAGGAGAATAAACAAGAGTTGCACTCGTAGTCATACATGAATGCATGTGGGGAAAAAGTAAGGTACTGTGCTTTAAACAGGAGACGACTTCCTTAAAAGTACAATTTTGTCAATCATCCTCAAACCTTCATGTTTCCTAAGCGTTTTTTGTGTCTGCCCCCCAAAATAACAATAATAAAAAAGGAATATACAACCTAAATGTTCTCACTGTTCCTTGGTATCTCAACTATCACTCCAGCAGATCCTGACCTGACTTTCATTAAAATCTACCAGTCCCAGAACCCCCCTGCTGCTTCACACCAGTACTCCTTTTCACCGAGAGCAGTAACTATAGCAACGCTGATAAGCAGAATGAGAAAACCAAACAGCCCGTTGAGGAGGTGTACAAGAAAAAGGAGAGGGCGAAAATAATAATACAAAAGAAAAACAACTTAGGTAAACAAGGTAAAGGGGAGAAATTTGAATATGCAGCGTGGGAACGCCGTTTCTGTCACAAACAAAAAATGGAAAAGAGTGGGCAGGGGGGGGCAGCAGCACCTGAAAAAAGTTGAAATCAGGACTATCATCATAATCAAGATTATTTTGTCAATACTGAAATCACAATTATTTTTCATTATTACTCATTGACTTTGAAACTATATGAAATATGTAGAATCCTAAATGAACTGCCCTTAAAAACATTTTTCCCAGAATGTCCCAAGTTATTGACCTCAATTTTTTGTGTGTTTGTTTTTACTTTTTTGAGCAAATACAAAGATCATTACATTCATAATGGGAGAAGAAAATACTCAAAGCAGCATCACCAAAACCCGATATTTACCACAAGTAAATGGTAAATTAACTGAACTTATATTGTGCTTTTCCAATGATTTTTGACCACTCAAAGCGCTTTAAAGTCACATTCACCCATTTGCACTCACAAACACATTTACACACCGATATACAGATCAGTAGGGAATTTGGGGTTAAATGCCATCGACATGAGGCAGGAAGAAGCTAGAATCGAACCTACAACCTTCTGATCGCAAGGCGACTACACTATCCACAGAGCCACAGTTGCCCCCAAGTTCAAAAATAACAAACCACAAAACCTTTGAGAAAGAACTGCTGACAAACGTTTACGTTAACTAGCACAAACTCGTTTACTTTATTGTAGAGGAATTTTGACTCACTCTTCTTAGCTGAACTGCTTTAATTCAGTCCCACTGAAACATTTTCAAACAATGGTTTGTTTGAAGTTATGACCCAGCATCGCAGTCTGATATAAACCTCCATTTTGTGGAGCCACTAAGAGGTGATTTGTTCATTTGATATCACATGTATACACAAAGCTTCCAAAAAGTTCCACTTTTATTGGACAATCCACAGATTTTGATCTCAAAAGATGTTTTTTTTTTTTTTTTTTTTCTCGGTACAAACGAAATAGCCCTTTGGCCTCTTTTGCTTAGCGGTGGCTTCATCTTGGATCTCTGCAGTATCCACTGTATTTTTTGTTAGTAAAGCATGAACACTGACCTTAACTCAGGTGAGGTGTATACTATGGGGGAATTTTACTTCCATAAGTTGAGAGCATACTGCAGAAAAGTAGGCGCTACCATACGGGTGCTACGATCGATAGGAGCCACACAGGCACACCCACTAGAAGGAAATAAGCGCACCTTGCAGGAGGCTCCCACCGTCCATTGTAACACTTTCAATGGATGGAACGGTTCCCAGACAACGGCACTTTTTTGTTTTGAGCGAGAACAGAAAAGGATTCACAAGCGAGCAGGTTTGCAAACGGAGAATTAATCCGTGCAGAGAGAAGTTTTGGGCATGAGGAGAAAATCTGAGCAGGAGCACAAAGATTTGAGCGAGCACAGAGAATATCTGAAAGAGAGCAGAAGTTTTGAGTGCAAGTGTTACAAGTGTTGAGAACAAGAAATGAAACTCTGCTTTCAAATGGAAAATATGTGCTCTTGACATATGGCAGTAATCTTCCTCCATATAAAAGGGCATAAACTGTTGTTAAGGGTTCTTCTGTAACCTCCTAGATAATTAATTGATGCCCTTATGAATAAAAAAAAATCCACTGAGCCATACAAATAAACTTTTGTATGGCTCAGTGGATTTTTCTTTTTAATTACTGCAGGAAATATTTTTCCCAACTAAAGCTGCATCTTTGAAATTAAACCAGATGATCAAAGCTTTTAGTAACATAAAATAAAACAGCTTCTTGCACTTTGCTACTAAGTCAGACTTGTGGATTTTACACAGATGCAACGTGAGGCAATAACATATTTTCCGGTGACTTGGCATTGTATCAGCCGTGTGGTTGTGAGTGCACTGCAGTCGACAGCCCCATACAGAATGTCCCACACTCGATTGCCTTGCCAAGAACAGCTAAAACAACACTGATGGTATTAAGCAGCAAAGGAAGAGGCGGTAAAATGGATTTTTCTGCTGATATTTATTTCGCTCAGAGAAAGTGTATCGTAAACTGGCACAGAATGAAATCTACATTTGTTTATACTCAGCTGTATTGATATTAGGCTGCCAGAACAGACCGTAAATATCGGGTTTTGGTGATGCTTAAAAGAAAGCTGCTGCACAATTACTGCTTTTCGCTTCATCCCTCAATCCATCTCCACACCGGTGATCTGCTAGTCCTGCTGGGTTTTGGTTTATTTTTAATATGCATCTTTCTTATGGTTCCTGGCAAACAGAACATGCCAAATCGAACTCCAAATGCTGCACTTGTCCCTACTGCCAATGTCTTTTAGACCACACTTTTTCCTTTGAACGAACTTTTCCTTGATATACTTGGTTACAACAATCTGAACTGCTGCTCTATGTGGCAGCGACCTTAACTTTTTTTTGGGCAGAGATTGTTGGCAACTGTCTGCTGGACTGCTGTCAAGCCAGCATTTATTCTGAGTGACCATTGAACACATGATAACACATGATTTTTTTTTTTTTTTTGTATTGCCCTAATGTAATATCCACATTTTTCAAAAAACTCAGCAAAAGCATCTGGAACAAGTGCCTGAAATATATCGATCTATTTGTGAAAAACTCATATATTGCACAGTTTCAGTGATATTCTAATTCATTGAGAAGTACCTGCTACGCAGAATTATCCTATAATAAATTCTTTCAAACAATGCGATCAAACTGGCTACATCTGTTGGGTCTTTCTCCAGCTGTAAGCGAATAGGACAAAGTGATCGGGCCCCTAATTCACTGAGAACTGTTTTTCAGGAAGCATGCGGCATTTTCCTTTAAGGGTGACATTCCATTTGCCTGCGCGTTCTTCAACCCTGCACTTTACAGCCAATAAAAAGCCCTGTTAATCAGAGCGAGCTGAAAACGGGCCTTGTAAGCATTCGGGGTCCCTTACAGCAGGGACTTCCCGATCATCACTCCCACTCCGGCTCCCTTTGTCTCATCTAATCTATCTGAAAGCTTATCTCCTTAAAACAGCCACCTGCCTCTTCTCTCTTCGTTTCTCTCGGCTTTTTCTTTGCTTCTTCCTGAAGACTGCCCTGCTGCCTGTGAGCAGACCTCTCTGTCTTCTCACCTGTCTGCCTGCCTGCCTTCCCTCATTTCTCTTTCTTCACATCTCCACCCGTCATTCCCTTCAGTCCAAACAGCTCTGCTTCTGTTTCCCTCCATCCCTTCTGATTGATGGCCTTTTTTTTTTTTTTTTTTGCTGCCAGTATTCTTCCTGGTCCAGATCACACTAGGCTCCCTTCAAGGTCAGGATCACATCTCAAAGTTCATTTTATAACCCAGCAGCTCATTCTAATTATTAATAATGCATTATTAGGGGTGAAGCAGTGAGCAAAAGACCCACCTCCGAGGTGAGGTGTTGATCTTTTTAACAAATAAAATAAGTGGGATCAAAGCACTAGGAAAAAGTCAAGAAAGTTACTTTTAAAAAAACGTTTATAGAAGCAAATCCGTCCCGTATGCACACTGTCAACAATCAGAGTAGGTGAAGACATGCATTCTATTTTTAATTAAGAAAGTTTAGAAGGATGACTTTTTATGAAGCCTGTAATACATGCGAAAAAGAAAAGGGGAATTGGGAAACATGACAGGCCACTCTTGAGAAACAGAAAGGATGAGGTCACAGATGGGCGGAGAGATGAAGGACCGGCTCAGGGGAAAGTGTTACAAAGTGGAGTGGCTGGCAGGTGGCAGGTTGGACTGAAGGTGATTGACTGATGTTCAGACCAGAAGGAGATTAAAGCAGAGTCAGGAGGCCACAAAGGACAACATATACTATACAAGTGAGGAGGTACGGTGAGGCGGGAGGCGGATATAAGGTAAAAGCAGAGGCGGGGGAGAGCAACCAGGGCAGCATGACAGAAAAAAAATGCTACATTTAGTTCGACGTTTTGTGTTTTGTTTGTTAAAACTTGCAGAAACTAAATACTTGGAAATTTGAGACATAAAAGATGAAACTGGAGCTACGTATTCCTCATGGCGTCTTTTCTTGAAGTATGGTCGCTAGAACATTGTGATTTTTTTTTTTAAGTTAAAACAAAAGTAAAATCAGTGAGAGACATGTGGAGCATGAAGGTTTTCAGGCTCCACATGAAAACCTTCTCACTGTCAAAAGCACCATCTGTTTGTGTAAATGGATCTGATAACTAAGATTTACAGGGACGTGGTGCATCGAATGTTAGAGAATCATATGATCTACAGTGCCTTGCAATTCACACTCAGTTTTTTTTTTTTTTTGCCATCTTAAAAAACACAAGCTTCATTGCAGTGCATATTTGTTAAGTGGAAGGAAAATCCACATCCACTGTGTTTTCCTTTGTGAATGAAACAGACTAAAATATTACATTTCTTCCTCATTTGACCAGAACACATTTTTCCACACGTTTGCTGTATGCTGTATACGTCTTGTGGCAAACAAGGACCCACTGCTTTCTTCCAAATGTTGCTTTTTTCTTGCTACATAATCAAGCGATTCTCTCACCTGAGCTACAGATTACTGCAGCTCCTCCAGAGTTACTATGTCCAGCAGCATACATTTAGCATGTTACGAAAAATTTTGCTCTTCATGTTATGGAAAAATGATACAAAAGAAAAGGGAAGCAATAGATTTGCTCATAAATCGACAACTTGTATTCCCATATGCGAAATAAATGAAGCGTTAAACTGTTCATAATATACCTAACAACAATGCAAGAGTGTAGTTGTGCATGAGGCATTTCCGCAAAGTGAAATATTCTGAAACATTTTCAGCTCGGCATGAAATTAATGATCGCACTTTAATGTTTGTGGGAACCTTGTATTTGAGTCTGCAAAACACATGAAATTCTGACACTCACCTGTCTGAAGATGTTTCGCACCATGCCTGTACTCTATTGCCTGTATCGCACTGCTTTTGTCTTTGAGAGGTGATTTTGTCTGAAAATGTCCTTTAAAAAAATGTACCTCTTTTTTTTGAAAAATGTTCTTATGTGGAAGTAAATTTTGGGCATATCTGTGGAATCTTCTCCTGAGCGACTAGATCTTTAAGCATATCTTAAAGAGCGAATGGTAGGCCTAGGAAGTTTACCTGTGCTTTCCTTCACTGTAAACATCAATCTATTTCAAGCTGCACTACTAAGTAAAAAGAAAGTCCAGGAAAAGACTAGAAAACAGTGCAGAAAAAGAGATGGTAAAGAATAGAACAGGAAAGGCCCAAAAAGATACAAATATACAGTAGGAAGGGGACAGCACTGTGAGGACTGTGAGGAGGTAAAATAGGAGCAGACAATGAGCGCATGGTGGGTAAATGGAATGAGGTGAATCAAAATCAGACAGTTGGAAAGAGACGGGATGAGCTGGCTGACTGAATAGAGAGAGAATTCAATGGACTGCAACACAGCTGCTAAAAAGCCCATCTTGCTCCCAGCAGGACACTGTTTCACTCAAAAACTCACAGGTGGAGGAGGCATATACACACACACACCCACGCCTGCAAGCACGAGTACGTGTGCTTAAGTTTTATTTCTATGTCTTGTTGTGTTTGTGTGTGTTGTAGATGTAATTTGAGTGGGTTTCTGAGAGACCACAACAGCCAAAGAGCTCTAGGGGAGGTTGGAAAATTTTTTAGCAAGTCATTGTTAAAGGTGGGGTATTATGTTAAATGGGCTTTTTTTTTTAGCTGCAAGTCATGTTATAATATCCCCTTCTCAAGCGCACACCTGAGGATTTTCTTGATTCTTTGACACATGTTTGAGAAATTACTAAATCTCCTATTGCAACAATCCAGGGTGCCTAAATGTTTACTCTCACAAAGCGCCGCCTGTTTTCACAAAGCTCCTTGTTGGAGCTTTTTCCTCACAGAAGACCCCTCCCCGTCATCTTTCCCACTCAGCTCCATCAGACTAGCGGAAGCAGCGTTAAACACAAGGTGGAAATGCAAGTCTGTCGAGATTCTCAAACTGAACTACTTCTCAGTGCGTCGCTCCTAAGAACGGGTATAGGCGGAGAAATGTTAAGGCATGTTGCAATGACTTCCTGCAGGAGCTTCTTAAAGAGACAGAGACCAGTTATATGGTGTCACATTGCGAAGCCAAACTTCTTTTAAGTCATGTTTGACATATGCAGCATTTTTAACGATTGAAGCTCTAAAATGACATCCTGTGCCAGAAAAAACCCATAATACTACTTTATTGTAACTGCAGTGAAACTTCCATGTGCACAAACTCCAATCATTTGATAGATCCTCTGACTGTAAGTGTATGAATAATTCTGCACTGTAGAGTTATTATTTCATTGTTTCATCATTTTCTACATCATAATTTAGTGGACTTGCCATGGACGTTAAAATCTGGAAAACTGCTAATGTGGGTGGGATGGAGAACTATGTGCTGTCTTACACTGCATTATAATAACACCGCTCATTTGTATAATGCTATGCCTTCGGTTCGGCATTAAACTGAGATAAATCATTAATCCTGCAGTTGAGAAGATACCTTCAGGACTAACCTGTAGGAGCCGGAACATTTATCGAATGAGATGTAAAAACCCAGTAAGTTTAATATTTGGGTTTTAGGTGCAGTGCATTAGAATTTATAACTCCAAAATAAATCGTTTTTGGGACACTGACAGAATGGTTTTATACAAACACTCACAATGAGCCTTTAATTTGAGACACAGGGGCCCATCTGACCTTCAGATCCTCCCTTCATTATATCATCAGGCAGTTTGCCAGTAGCAGATGCACTGTGTAAGTAGCTCATATGTTAGCTCTGAATGAAGAAAATTCACAGCATAACAGCCAAATACGTGAGCGTGAAAATCGAAACAGAAACAAGCTCATTTGGAAAGAATTCCCAGCGTGAAATGAACTTGGTTCAGTATCTGTGGCTGCAACAGTGAAATGGTCATTATTCGGGTGAAGTGGATTTGTCTGCTTTCACTGCCTGTGTCATTGTGGTGAAGGATATGCTTATAAGTGATATGAATTCCACGGTTTCTTCCTGTCATACAGCAGGAGGCTCCGAGCTTGCATCTGTAAGCTTCCTCTACCACTCGATAAGCTCAACTGATTATCTGAATGAGTGACTGAGACGCATTCATGACCATGTCTCTGCGTGGGTGTGTGTGTATGTGTGTGCAGGCCAGTTTAGATTGTAGACCCCAGAGAAAGTGAATTTATTTTCACCAGGTCTCACTCTCTGACACACCTTGAAAGAGATGTTTGAAGGCTCGAGCTGAGTTTTACATTTAAAAGTTAGAAGAAAGCCAAAAGTGGAATATTTCAGTCGTCAGCCCCACAGAAAGACTCATTTTTCTAAATGGACGCTTTCCGTCCTTTTACCTGGCAGTGGTGGTGCTGGGGAATTGTTATGTTGGTAACTTTTGGCATAATAGTGGCAGCTGCAACAAAACGGTTTGTACTATTGTGGTAAACTGTATTTTTCAAGAAACTAGTTAGCATTTTGACCAAATTTCTTTTTTTTTGTCTACTATGATAATCACTCACGATGGTAGATTTATATCCAATTGGATTTTTTTTCTTAAGAACATCTGTAAATATTTACAGATAAAAAAATGTGTTTTCAATTTTAATACATTTAATGAACAGGGAAAAAAAAATGCTGATCTCTAATTAATTCTGGCCAAACTGTCCAACATGAATGGTGATTCGTTAATTTTAATAATAAAATTTGGCTAGTTATCAATATTTGAACTGTGGTATGTCAGCCACCTGATTATGTGTAGAAGCTATTCGGGTTGAGAAAAGGATACTATTGAAGATGATCAGTCAGCTACAACAAAAAATCTAAACAAAAGTTAAAACATGTGTGCTGAAGCAGATAATAAAATAACAAATTAAAAACAACCATTTACAGAACTGAAGATAAAACTTTAAAATCACTTCAGCTTTTGGGGGGTTTTTGTTTTAGTGTCTGCAAAACTGGAATTTAATAGACTTAAATGAAAAAAATAAAAAAAATAAAAATTACAACAAGAACAAATTATCAGCAATGAGCCAGACTGCAGCTAAGTTGGTTATGATTTTGGGGTTGCATGTTTGCAAAGATTATAGTGCGTAACACTATGGGCAATTGGAAAAATACTTTTTAATTGCTGAATACTTTCAGATGTTTTTCTTCAGCTGAGTAGTGTCATGCATACTCAGACATGTATTACCAGGACAAGCCTACTCAAAAATTTTGAGGTAAAGAAACTTTATCCTTAAAATGTAACATACTACAAATTCAACAACTATGTTTCCAGCTCTGGCTATCAAGATACTGTTGGTAAATTGCTCCCTTGACAGCATACATCTGACCTACGGCCTGACAGCTGGCATCTCATCAGCGCCTAATATATTTCTGAGATCCCGTGGGAGAAACCGTGAGACTGTATGAATGTTGATCTAATGACTAATTCTAACCAGCAAATTAGAAAATGCTTAAACTCTCTATCAGTGCAGGAAAGGTGAACTAATCTAGGCTGAAATTGCCTCATACAATTAGTTCCACGGAATAGAATTGCTATCAGTGTATAATATTTGTCTATAAGTCATCCAACTTGATGCTGTAGTTAATAACGTAGAGACTACGACTGTGCAGGCATGCTCCTGGAAACATTTAAAGAGACAACAGGTGCAGGCCAAAATTGTTTTACTCCAAAGTAAAACAAAAAGAGCACAAAAACAGAGAACGGTTAATGCTGGGACTTCAAATTCTGTCAAGGTTGCAGCAGGAGGCAGAAACTGTGAGACGCAAAAAGCCAAACAGAGCATCTACTGCAGTGATGTCTCAGCTTTTGGAGACTCTCTGCTAGCAGAGACTCATGCAGCTAAAAAGTCTTCATGTCTACACACAAATGCTCAAAAAAAAAAAAAAAACAAAAAAAAAACTGAGACATCTGTTCATCCAGTCAAAGCTTGGAAGATTCGGTTTTCTCTGTTTGCGTCCCACCTGGATGCTCGCGGTACCCCGAGGAGCACGGAGAAGAAAGGCGACGGGCAGTAAAAAGCATTTTCACCCCACAGTGGGAGTGGGTGACAGGGCTCGGCTATCGCATGCTGAGAAATTGTCAGGTATGCATGCCAACATGGAGACACGCTGTGACATGTCAACTGGCTGTGACCTGCAAGCATCTCATGAGGGAGAAGAAAAGACACAAAATATCTTTTGAGAAAAGTTCAGTTCAAGATTTGGTTTTCTTAGTTTTCTGTACTGCCAAGTGGAGTATGAGCTGAAATGAGGAGTCAAGGACGATGCAAAGTATTAAGAGGCTCAAAGAGGCAGACAATTTTAGAAATACTGCAGAAGAAAGGATCCTAATCCTTGGGTGTGGCCTTAAAAATCCACAAATAACCAAGGATGTCGTCTAAAACAAAATAACTAAAATGTTTTAAAGCAAATTATCAACAAGTCCTATAAAAAAATAGGGGAAAATGGGCTAATAGTTTACCATTTCAGCAAATTCATAGTGTTTGTTGATGATTGTACCTTTAAGGCCAGTCATGTCTCTTTAGAAACAACTCATTGTCAGAGTATTACAGCTTCCAGTTAGCGCTGATATGGACACCTTTAAATAACGATGGTTGAGATTATTGCTAATTTTCTCAAGTTTTTTCACTCGCCTACATTGAGTACAGACACAATGTTTCACCCAACTTTACCTCTCTTCTTAAGCAGGGATGTGCAACAGAACTTGATACACACACACACACCCCAACATACCATCCCCTCTGTTTGTTTTTCTCATGTGCTGACTTAGGCTTTTCCAGAAGTGTTTCCTTACTCCAACATCTTCTATCAAACACAGGTCACAGGAAGAACAAACATCCTGTACAATGTTGGGGAGACGCATTCTTTACTTTGCCACCCTGTTTTCCTGTCATTCTTCAGTTTAGCATTTGTTTACTTGTATGCAAAGAAGGATGCTGTGGGTCAGGCAAAGGTCTTAGCACTTTTCTTTAAGTATACAGGAATATAATCATAACATCCCACTACAACTCAGCATTTAAAGGCTGTCCTGCAGAAAATATTTGCAGCTATCAGGAAAAATTATTATGAACGTAAAGTATCCTGAAGCGTACTACACGTGCATTCAATGCTTGAAGAAGTGAAGTGTTATTTTTCGTGATCCTGATTACTATCGGACTGAAACTGTGGTACAAACATACACACACACATTTCAAATAAATGTGCACAAATAGAAACATTTCCACTTTAAACAATAAAACTTCCCCCTAATGTTACAGCATTCATTATGCGTCTTCAGAGAAACAATCCCAACGGTATAAAGACCAAATCCATTCACTTATACTCTACCCTAATCAAATATTTGGCTGCGATGCATTTTACATAAATTGGGTTTTATTAAAGCTGCAGCCTGACAGGTGTCTCCAAAACCAGAATTTGTCATTGCAGGCGTGCACTCTTATTTTTACACAGCAAACTGTCTGCTGCTGTAGAAGTCAGCAGGACGCCCAACATAGGCTTATTAAAAACTGAAGAGCACACATTTAACATGAGAAACTCGGAATATGGAATTATGCTTGTGATTCAAAAATGTCTTTAGAAACATGAAGACTTGAGACAGAAAATAAGATACACGTCATGCTGTTAAACCTCAACGCTGGTTTCTGTCTCTGTGCGTTAATGGGGCTGTGATGTGCTCGCCGCCTCGTCACGGGTCAGAGGGCGCACTGATAAAACGTAAAGCTTTAGAAGATCATCGCTTGTTTAATGCTGTGGGAAATCTTAGCTTCCCCAGATGAGCCGCATTTAAAGCGATGACCCACTTCACCTTATAACGCCAGCCGAAACACGTATAATGAAATCTCGGCAAAGATTGAATATCTCCCAGAATAAGAGAATAATTAGCGTGGCTATCAGGATAAGAATAACATTTAGTACACTCTCTCAGTAAAGCATACGTACCTTATCTCGTTTAACAGCTTAATGAGTCATTAATTTCTACTCGAAAGGTAATAAACTCAGAGTTTCTGTCAGACACCATACAGCGTCAAACTTTTACTAGTTTTCTCTGCTCCAAAATTCTGATACTTTTATTCTCTTTTGCTCCTTTCTGGGAAGCTAGAGGTGGGACTGTTCCTTCCTTTGTGCTTTTTCATCCCATTTCTTCTCTGTCGTGCTCAAAATGGATTCTTCACAAGTAAGAGAAACCTCCTTCACAGCTATTCACCAAGGAAACTAGTTTTGCGTGTGTGTGACCTGTGTTTTAACCAAAAGACAGAAAATATTCATGAAGACAGAGGCAAGGTTCGGCAATATTCAGCAACATTCAACTTAAAAATCTGTTGTGAAATTAGATATAGAATGAAAATGCATAGTTGTAATTCTAGTTTCTCCATTTAATATGAAACATCTGCCGCTGTGCTGACTTCTTACATCACATTGTCCATATCTCTTCTCCTTTTGTCCCATTTAATGAAATCTTTAAAAGCCATAATGAAGTTTAAATTAAATGAATGCTGTTCATTTGTTGTTTGACTGTATCTGGTTTTAACTTTACTGTTAATATTTGTCATTTCCAAAGAGAAATTTTACAAAGTCATCAGGGTGATTTCTTTAAAACATTTTACCTAGGATTTTTCTCCATTGGGTCCCTCATGCACATGTCTGTAAGTACTAATGCAATCTGTGTGACCTCTTAGGGCCCACTGCTAGTCTGGGATCTCCAAGTGAACATGTATTTGGAAAGCAATGCAGCAGTTAGAAAAATGCTAAAATTAGACCTTTAATTTTTGAAAGTTACGAGACATAATTGGAAGCCAATTCATTTAAATTTCTGCTGCTCAAGTTTAAGATGAGAAAACATTTAACGCAAACTGTAACAGGCTCTGAATAAACCAGTAAGTGAAGGCCTTTTTTCCATGATAGCATATGAATGCAGCATTAACCTTGGCCCCGCCCCGCTCCAACCATGTTATAATAATGTTTTGAAAGCTGTAAGAACAGTTTCCGCTTCAGCTTTACTCCATTGGTTACTAACTACATGAAACGGCATCGAGAGCTGCATTAAGAGACTCAATATTTTTGACGATTTAATCAAAAACACGGGGGAAATGAAGCGTCGTCCTTTCATTCAGTGATGAGAACCTTGTGTGATCTTTGGAGCTTTCTGAAAACTTTCTAAAAAAAAAAATATTCATTGAATCCCGATGAAAATTAAATACTTGTATAATGAAAATGTTTAAAAGGAGCAGTTTATCCCGAAAACCATTTGGTATATAATTAATATGAAAAGAAAATGGAATATATATATTCTTTTCACTCATGGATGAAAGACAACTTGCAAAATATTTAGAAAAAAATATACAATATTTTACATTATATAAATTTTTTCCCATGAACAAGTATTTACAACATCACAGAGTTCTTTGTACATCATGAATCATTTTTTCATATTAAATAAAAAAATAACCAGAGCAAAAACAAAAAGCAATTTTCAAATTATGATTCAATTGAATCAGTGAAAACACATATTCAGGTCAGTGTGACCCTGTGCACTACTGCCGTCAGGTGACTGTGATAACCGGCAATCAGAGAGGAGTTGCTTACTCTTCTTAACAGAGTTGGTTTTTATTTTTGCCACATTACACTTTTGAGTATGGATATGTATTCATACTTAAAATATGTTTTTTTTTTTTTTTTCTATCTTTTATTTCTGGTGGCTAAACCTCAGGCTAAAAAAGGTGTCAACACTGAAGGGTTCTTTTCAGTATCTAAGGTTATATCAGTACATCTCCTGTAAATGAGTAAGTCTACTGCGTCCTCAGATCCAGAGAAAATACGTCTCCGTCTGTGAGACGGGGAGAAAAAAGTACAAGTGACATGCTAAAGATCTGACCTTCAGAAAAATGCTGCAGCAATTTTCTTCTATTATGTCAAGTCTCTCCTTTGAAGTTGACACGCGTCATCACATTCAGCCTGACAACCAAACACAAGGTCAATATCTTACAGCAAAGGCTAAAAGTTTGACCTCTCAAATGAGCGTTATTTCCGAATGTGTCTCTTGAGGCAGAAAACGTTCAACTTTTTTTTTTTTCTATTACAATGTAGAAGTTATTTAAAGCAAAGTGTTAACTTTATAGAGCAGAACAAGCTTTTTTCTTTTAAGTCCCTGCACTCAACTAACAAGAACAGCAAGAAAATATGAATGCGATAAGATTGCCCCAACATGTTTGTTACACATTTTAAAAATAAAATTTTATTACTTAGGCTTTAAATAAGCAGGTAGCTTTTGAAAATAAAAATGCCACAGCAAATAAAATGTCCAAACGTTTCACAATCTAATTTTCAGCTGAGCATTTTTTTACGGTTGAGTTTCTGCCTGCCAGATAATTCAGGATAATTCTCCAATCAATTTCATTGATCTGAAGTGAACTCAGAGTTGGTCTATAGGTCTGAGTTAAATCTGTCTGACTTTTTATATGAACTTTGCTTTAAATTGCTGCTATATAAAAGCAAAAGTTTTAAATAACACGTGGGACACAAAGCCAAATCCTCTATCAAAGTTTTTACGTCTTTGTAGATCCTTGACTCGGTTTAACATTTTGAAATACTCATATCAGGCCTCTGCCAACAGCTGCATTATTGTAAGAGTCCTTGCCAACCTCTGTCAATTAGGAATGAGGATATATTTTATGCTTTGTGCTACACATAATACTTAGTGGTTAACACAGAAAAATGCTCTCATACCATTTGTTGTTTGCAGTAAAGCTTAGGGCTGCACAACTTTGCAAATATAATTGTTGAACACTGTGATGAATAATATAAACCTTGCCTCTACTTTTTTCCACAAAGTCCTCATCATTCCCCCTTTAGATTTACAATCCTGGTCAAAAACATCTATACTGTGGGCACAGAGGACAAAGAAAGTCAATCTTATCTGCAAAATGTACCTGAGTGGGAAAGACTTTTAGTCTTTATCACCTTCCAAATATTGAATTCGAGCACTTCTTTGCAAATGCAGTAATGTCAACAATTATATTGGTGCTATTTTGATATGCTATTGCTTGCAGTTCTGCTAGAGCTGGTAAATGCTTTTCATGTCATAAAGAGTGTTTAGAGTGGTACAGCTTTTACCTGGAAGAGCTAAGTCTCAGTTACAGGCAACATGGGCTTGAGTGCAAATTGAGTAGGAATAGAGTAACGTTTCAACAAATCCGCCAGATTTTTTATTGGCAGTGGTTTTATGTTTTGCAAAGAAGTTGACAAATGAAGAGTTGTTTCTACAGGGGTATAAAATAAGAGATGTATGCACACAGAAGTACTCTGTACATGTACTTTCTGGATCCTGCTGAGTTGCAGTCTTCAAAGTGCCTTTCAGACTGGAACAGAACCCTACGCTAACACCTGGAGCATGTTTGGCTCTTTAACAGCCCACGAGCATCTACATAAAACTCCAATTACACACACTCATAAAAACTCACACAGCTACCATATATCACCCCCACTAAACTAGATTGATGAGAAATAGAAAGGTGCGTATATTTCAAAGGAGCAAGGAGCACTCTGAAACAGAATGCATCAAACCTTGCCCCCCAGCAATCCTTGGCTACTTGTAATTAGAAGGCAGCATTTATGCCACATTAATGAGCATCAGCACACACACCCACGCACCCGCACGCACACACCCCAACAGAAGGGGGGAAAAATGGAGAGCAAAGACACCCGGAGAGAAGGACTGAGAGAGCGGAATTAAATCATGACGTCAAATTTATGTCCCGGCCATATTTATTGCTTTAATAAGAGTTGGATAACCAAAGAGTGAAGCTGGAGGGCACACAAGCCTGTGTCAGCAGATTTTCACATCTGCGCATGCACACACGCGTCCCTGATGTTGACGTGACCTTTCGTATGTGTTAATCACTTAAAATCAAACAAGCAGCGTTTTAACCGTTGACCTTTTTGCATAAAAGCTGCCGCATTTACAGGTGAGCGGTACTCGGCCCTGTTTGCAAGCTCTCACACTTGGCACAATTAGCAAGCGACTCTGAAAACGGGATCCTGTCGTGAATGACCAAGAGATGGGAAGGTGCACCTCGATCAGTCTAATAGGAAGGAATCTCATATAAAATCTGATTTATTTCATTAATTCAGATTAAAAAGTAAAAATCACACTGGTGCAACATGCATAGAGTTACTGTATATGCTTCAAGTGTTAATTTATGTTCCATTTTGATAATTACCATTCACAGCTTATAAAAACCCCAAATTCTGTTTCTCATAAAAAATTAAGATTGCACAAGAACACATAAGTTTTTTTTTTTATATACAGTTATGTTCTGTTGTACAGATTAACGGAGAAGACTGCCAACTTGGCAGCTGACCAGCAGACTGGCACCTTCCACAGGGAAAATGTGCTACTGAAGGTCAGTCCATCGTCCAAGTATAATAACTGGAAGGTTGAGTGGAAGGAAGACTGTTAGCAAAGGCCTATTTAAAGGTTCTCAGAAGGGAATAGACACAAGAACTTCAAAAGCCCAGGTTTTTTCCAATGAGTTAAAGAAAATAAAATTAATTTGGCAATCCACAAAATTCGGTGTCCAATGTGAAGCTGATTTGGGGATCCATGTCATCTGCTCATGCTGGCCTAATGTGTTTTATCAAGTTCAAAGTCAGCGCAGCCACCTTCCAGAAAATTTATCCACTTAAAAGATTTATGTTGATGCTGGTTTCATTTTCCTACAGGGCAGGGCAGCATCAGTGAGCTGGAAAGGAAAGAAAACTGGCAAAAGGGAACCTATGTAGATGGGCTGAAGGTTGCAGTTAGCAAAAAATTATTGGCCTTTTATTAGCTCTGAAAACATCAACAGAAAAAAAGAAATAAAAAATAGATCAGTTCGTGTGTCAAAAGTTACACTTTCAACTAGAACTAAAGCAATAAATGCACTTTTTGATTATATGTTAATCTACAAAGACACCCCTGTTATTAAATATCCCCTCCTATAAACACTGCATGATTACAAAAAAAAAACACACACACACACAAAAGAAATATTGACATCCTCGCATGTTTACATAAAGCAATTAAAAACCATTTAAAACAGTTCAGTTCGTGGTGGTGGTGCTGCGAGAGAACCAGAGCGAGCAGCTGGCCACCCTGGCAGCTCACAGGGCTCCGGGGCAGCCTGAGCAATCTGACTGCTAGGTCGAGGTGGGAGGATGGAGGATGAAGGTGGGATGAGATAAAAGTCTGCTGATAAAAGCAGCGTGCACCGAGCCGGGCTCTGTGTAGAATCTCAACCAGCTTATAATGCAACCCTGGAGGGAAACAGAGGAAGGGGACCAGCGCTGTGTTTGGGTAGCGCCTTGCAGAAGGTAAATGTAATATCTGCAGATGATGCATGGCCTCGACTCTGCTGTTCTAAGAACAGCAGGAAGGGAGTATATGAGATGAGCACTGTGCTAAAACAGCTCTGCGTCGCTTTGAAAGGAACGTGTTAATGGAGAAGAATTGGGGTTGCAGAAAAAGAAAGTGTGACTTGCTTGTATTTACAGTTTAAAAAAATAAATAAATCATACTTTCCTCAAAAATCCTCAACAGGAACCTGCACTTATTCCCAGAAGTTTCAGACCAAACTGGAAATCTGAATGTCTTTCCACTAAGAATGGTTTGTTGCATCTGCAACACACTGTCTTGTAAAACTGCTTACTTATCCTCAACATTCAAATTAAATTCAAGTCAAATTCAAAAATACTTCATTTTTCTCACAGGGAAATTAAAAGCTGTAACTCATATTAACTCTAAATCTTAAGAGTTATTGTAGATGGTGATGGCTGTTGGCAGGAAAACTCTCCTGTAGCAGTCTGTATTACAGCGCATTTCAAGAAACCTCTGACAAAAGACATTGTTTTCCCAAGACAGACTCATAAAGAGGATGTTTAGTCTTTTTAGGTCCCTGGTTCTGATGCCCCAACAGATGGTAGTAGAAGAGATGACACTCTCAACAACAGACTTACAGAAGATCTGCAGCATCTTTCTGAAAACATTGGCAGATCTTAGCTTCCTGAAGAAGTACATCATGCTCTGTCCATTCATTATTTAAGGCTTGCTAAGCTGTCAGAAGTTATCCAAACATCAGTTTAATTAAATTTATTTAGTGTTTAATAAGGCTGCACAGTGGCGCAGTTGGTAGAGTTGTTGCCTTGCAGCAAGAAGGTCCTGGGTTCTTTCTGCATGGAGTTTGCATGTTCTCCATATGCATGAGTGGGTTCTCTCCGAGTACTCCGGCTTCCTCCCACAGTCCAAAAACATGACTGTTATGTTAATTGGTCTCTCTAAATTCTCCCTAGGTGTGAGTGTGTGTGTGTGCATGGGTGTTTGTTTCTGTGTTGCCCTGTGGGAGACTGGTGACCTGTCCAGGGTGAACCCCGCCTCTCGCCAAGAACGTCAGCTGGAGATAGACACCAGCACCTCCCGACCCCACCAAGGGACAAGGGTATACAAAAGATGGATGGATAGTGCGTAAAAAATCTCATTTTGAGAAATAACTAATCTTAATAAGATCCCCAGTTTAATATTTATTGGAAATCCAAACAATTACTAAAAAAATAAATGCAATTAAAGTCCTTTTAAAATGTTTGCTTTGCCATGACCTCTTCATTCAGCGGGGAGATAAATATGTGCCAATCCTCCTAATGGGAAAGAGAGAATGCAATTTAAGTAAAGCAAGAAATGGACACAAGGAAATAGCTATTCACCTAAACGTGCCCTTATCTACAGTTAGGGCAATAATTTAAAAAGTTTATAAAAGTGTGGAAGTGTGGAACAAGGTTGGATTAGGAACCAGTTTATCTTGCCACTGTGGCAAAAATAAATAAAGTATTGCCTTTAAAGAACTGCTGGAACTTTTTAGACATTTGATTATACTATGGCAATAAAAAACCATCTATATTACAGCTCTTTGAATATTTTAGCAGGGGTGCCAATAGAGGTGGTAGGTGATGTATAATAGCATATTAATTGAAAACCAGAATGAAAACTATATTTTCTGTTGAATTCTTTTCGTAATTTGTGAATAGTAACTTTACAGAAAAACAGACTGAACTCAAGGCCCACTTACAAGTAGCTAAAACACAACACGAATGTAAGCAGCAATTCCTTCTAAGAAATGTCGGACATCGAAGTTTAGAAAGGAGATTATGACCTTTTCCGTAGAACGAGAAGCTTTTAGTCCACCCAAAAATGCAGCTTGTCAGTTGCAACACAAGGACACTTGTTTACTGTTACTCTGTTCTCTTGTTCCATCATCTGAAAGCTAAATGATGTGAGAAAATGATGATTTCTTGCGTCTTGTGACAAGATGTGGGTTGTGGCGCCAAGAGCAATTTATTCCAAGTGATTAGACAAGTCGCTTGTTCTTTCACTATGTGACTATTGAGGGTTGGTTTATTCAAATTACAACACGAGTCAGCATGCAAGTTCCATCTTCAACTTCTGTTTTTCTGTCATGGATGATTATCTGTCAATTTAGTGGGTTTTTATTATCTAAAATCCACAAATCTCATCTGCCAGTGAATTCATTAAAATGCCACATTTGTGTGAACTGACAGTTTGAGTTAAGATCAAGTCTACACACCAAAGAAAGCAATTTCAGGAATTATTTTGCTACATGTACAGAAAGAAAAAAAAATCTTCCTTGCTTTTGAGAGTCATGCCTGTTTAAGGTTACAACATCTGGACAGACTTCCAAACTATAAAAGACCAAGTTTGAAACCGTAATCGGTGACGATAAGATCGTCCCCTACTTTTCTCCTGCTTATACCTGGAAACATGTTTTAGATGCAATTTGCTACCGGTAACCTCAAAAACTGAAGCGTCCAACAAAACACAAGCGACAAATTATAGTCAGGGGCACATCTTCCTCCTCATGCATTGACAAAAACAAAAATGTCAGCATACGACCCCTGTCCCACCGGACAGGAAGGACAGAAAAGTGTAGAGGAAAAAGAGAGGTGATGAGGGAGGCCTGACCTCCTGCTAGCCTCCTCCTCCCCCCTGGGGTTCCTACTGACAGACAACCAGGGCGAGGGAGTGAGAGTGACAGGAGGGGGGGAAGAAAATAAGAAATGGATGTGAAACTGATAAGCTCCTTCTCCTTGACATTTAGGGTAGACAGAAAGCCCAACAAAACAATAAGCTGCAGGGGAAGTGAGAGTCCACCAAGACAGACTTCACACACAATAACAATTCAAACCGGATCACATTATGCAGGTGTTTGTATGGAGCTTTTCTTATGCCTTTGAAGGCAAGCCAAGACAACAGATCCATCACATCAATGACAAAAACAAAAAAACATCAGAATTTGTTTCTGTTAGAGGCCGTCATATTTATTTTTTTTCTTTACGTCAAGGCGTCAATAAAGTATATTCTATTCTATTCTATTCTAACTTGATTTATCAGATGTGTGCTAAAGAATAACGGCATAAGTAAAGCAATTTTTTTTTGTCCTCGCCTTTATTCATCTGAGAATCCATCCATCCAGGATGGGTGCTGGTGCCCATCTCCAGCGGTCAACAGGCGAGAGGCAGGGTACACCCTGGACAGGTCGCCAGTCCATTGCAGTTGTCTGAGAATCACTGATTTCTAATATAGCTCAGAGAAAAAAAGTTGTACTATTCCCTTCACACTAGATCTGAACATAAAAGTTAGCTAGAATTTAGAGAATGCATTGCAGTTGTCATTAGATGTGAAGGGGGTTGAACCTTCCTGGATGTTTTGAACATGAGCAACACCTCAGTGGTAACATCATCATGATTCATTACTGTGGAGGCAGCATATCTGGCTCCTGACTGCTGCGGGGAGAAGATTTTTCAGCTGCAGTAAAAGCCAATCCTTGAGATGTAGCTTGGTCATCAGAGATTTTGAAGGAGGACTGGCCATAGTGGGTACATGCCAAATATACAACCTAATTACACCCACACCATACTGGCACCATTCCAGGCTTTTGGCACAGCCACTGCATTGTGTCACACCACACTGCCGCTTTGACTGCAACAAAACAAGATCACACCACGCGGCTGAAAAGAACAATCCCTGATTTGCACATGACAAAAACAAATGTGTCTCTTGCTCCTTCCCCATAGAGATCATTTTGTTTTGTCTGTGGTTCAGTGCTTCCAGCTAGGGGGAAGCTACACACACACCTCCAAATTGTGCAAAGAAATACTGTTTCAGAAACCAAATTTTCAAGGATGCCGATCAAATATAAACTATATTTGCCACAACATTTAGGGAAAGTCCTATGTTGTATTAGTGATGAGGAGGAAAGAAAGGAAAGAGGGAAGGCTTAAGGATTTGAAACCCAACTCAATTTCTTGTTTCCTCTGCACAGAAAGGCTGAAACTCAAGGTGGAGATAGTGAATCAACTCATAATCTATCAAGGCCACAGCCAGCAGCAGCTGAGCACATTTAGGCATCCAGACATGGTGTGGACAACTTTCTTAAGTTCAAACCGAGCATCGGAGTGGGAAGCAAATCTAATTTATGTGACTTCAAACATGGCGTTGGTTGTTGGCGTGAGAAGGATTGGTTTGAGTTTTTCAGGAACTGCTGATCTTCTGGGAATCTTACATTCATCACCAGGGTTTAGAGTGAATTTCCCCCCAAAAAAGAGGAAAATTGGAATAGTACTTGTCTGATGTCTTATGTCAGAGGAGAATGGGCAAAGTTATTTTTAGGTGATTCAAATAATTCAAATAATTCCTGGTTATAGCAACCCCAACCCTTTACCTCATGCTGGTTTCTGGAGCCTCACAATAAGTTCACTGTACTTCAATCGTCTCCACTGTGAGCAGATCTTAACCAAACGGAGCACCTTTGCAATGTGCTAGAATGGGAGATTCGCATCATGGCCGAGCCCTTGACAAATCAGCAGCAGCTGCTTGATGGCATCATTTCAATATTAACCAGAAACCCAGAGGAATGTTTCAGACACCTTGTTGAATCTAGATCACATAGAATTAAGGCCATTTTGAGAGAAAAAGGGGTCCAAGCTAAGAGTAGGTGTAATGTGACTTGTGAGTGTATAGAAAAGTAAACTATTGCTAAGAAACATTCTAGCTTAGATATGATATCTGTTGCTGTAGTATTGTGAAGTGACTATGAAAGCAGTATATGTATATATATATATTTGTCTAGTACTAAGTCCACACTTGCAACAAAATTGATTTCACACTGATATTAGGCTTTCCAGTTTTGCTGAGATCCAGCCTTGTTTGAATGGTCACGGAGGTCCCTGAGGCGGCGGGGAGGTCATAAATTGATGTGAAGGACCCCAAAATGGAGGCACTTCTGAAGCATTCACACAGACCTTTGTATTACCCGAACAGGCAGATAAACACAGAGCAAGTTAGAGAGATAGAATAGCTGATGGCTGGGAAAATAGACACTGTGTTGACTGTTTATACGTGAGTATAAGAAATCAGATAAGACAAATCATTTATTATTCCATTATCATCCAAGATGCCTTCAGCTCGACATATGTGGAGGTGAGAGACGGAACCGAGACACTACAGTCTGAATGTCACTAAATAAAGATTAATTTTGTTTTTGTGTACATTCATCAAACCCTTGCTGAAACCATTACTAAACATTCAGTAACTCCGCTGAGATAAGATAATCTCACCAAGCAGAATGTGCTTGTTTGACTGTATGTGTGCAGGATAAATGATACCCATTCAGGGCCAAACTATCACTTACAGAGATGGAGGTAATGCAGCGGAACAGTATGTGCTCTTACATCTGATTTACTGCTGATAAATATCACTAAAATAGCTCTGCAGCTTGAGCTCTGATTTTTTTGTTTGTTCAGAATGCTGAGTTGTTACGAAATCAAACCAACCGAGGGCATAAAAAGAATGTGCTCCGTGTCACAGATCATTGTTTTTGACAAACAACAACAATTCTCCAGCACGCTTATTGACCCAATTTCCAAGGCTCACATCTTTCTGTCACTGATGTCTTGTTATTGGAGAGTATTTGGGATTGTACCAGAAATGGAACAAATCGGAAGTGGCGAAAACAAATGTAAGGTACTTGTGAGTAGAATGCTTTAGTCAGATATTTAAAGCTAGAGAATTTCAGATAGCTGGGGATGTATTCTCTGCTTAAAAACCCCCAAATGTTTGGCTTTAGGCAAGAACATCTGTCTTCACCAGGGACTGAGGGCTCGAGACTAGTCTTGGGTTGTTTTTCTTTGGTCTTGGGTTCGGTCTCAGAATACTAAGCCACCGTTTTGGGTTTGGTCTCATTTTAAAGGTTTTTAACAAATTGGGTCAAGGCCAGAGACTCTATAGGTTTTGTCAAAAATACAAAAACGTGACTACGTTTGAACTTTGTTAAAAGCAAAAGCAACCTAAGTGAACAGAATGCAGCTGCATCCCGCAGTCCCAGAAAAATACAATGCTTTTATTGCTAATGATGGGGTTAAAATGGCTAACACCTTGGTGTACATGTGGCTGAAGTCTTAGAGGATCAGAGCAAATTAGAGCTTCATGGTTTCTACAACACTGTTTCCAAAAACATCTGATTTCTGCTTCCTAATAGTAACCAAGTATTTATAATACTTTGCAATCGCTATGTAATAAATTTTAAATTAATCTTTTTGGTTAGATTATTGACGCTCTACAAAGTCTTTTCAGCACAGACTTTTGGCATGTTCAAATAAAAATCACCTGATCTTTACCGCCTGCATTTGCTGCTATCTGACTGCAAAGGCTCTGACACAGAGAGCATTGAACTGCTGTGCACGTTTCTGCAATAGCTTCTTATCACTTTCATTCATAGTTGCACACCACGGTTACTTCTAAAACCTGTCATTTGGTCACTGATGGTCAAAGTCCTATCATCATGGTCAAAACATACCTTGGATGAGCATTGTGACAGCTTGGGCTAGTTGAGTACTAGCTTGTTCTAATCACTGATTACGAACACACCTTAATTGCAAAAACCGTAGCAAAAACTCACAAGTAGAAAATAGGTAGTGTAAAAACAGCAGTGTCAATGCTGCTCTTGAAATTGGCTGATACTATTATGTTGTTGCTTTTAAAGAAAACACACCTTCAATGCTTTTTAGTATGCAAATACAAAATGCACGGCAGATTATGTTTTCATGAGTTCCTAGTAGCCCTAAATCAAATTAGCTATGGGTGGGGAGTTCCATCTTGAAAGATGATGAATAATCATGAATCATAAGTGAATGTGCTGGCATATCACAGTGCGTATAATGTTCAAGCGTTTTACTTGTCTTTCATGTTAAATTGATAGGAAGACATGAAAGGCTAAACAGCAGATTGCAGTTGTAGACGTTCAAAGCTTGCACTGTGCTGTCAATAGTGAGAGCTTCTGTACGGATACGTGCGAGGATGGGCATCGGAACCAGTTGTAATCCACAGGAGGCCAACCAACAGGAAAGCCTCTCGCTTACAGGGTGTTACTTCCAACACACAAGGGCGGCATGCATTAAAGATGAGTCCTGCTCACACCAACTACTGGTAGAGAGCTTCCTGACACTTCTGGACAAACGTCAGTAAATAATAATTTAAAAACAGGGAAAAAAAACAACAACAACAAAAAAAACATGAAACCGCACATGGTGAGGCTTCGGCTTGGTTTCAGATGTAAAGAGTCTTAACTAAAACAACTCTCGGGGAGAAATATGGAGACAGAGAGGAGAGAAATACTCAATTTTGAGAGCAAACAAGCTGTTCACAGTTTCTTGTTGAGGTTGCAGTGGGGCATAACCCAATCCTCTTGTATACTATCCACATAACATGTTTTTGTTGGTAGAATTATTCTCTGTTAATGCTCATGTGATTGTGTTTTGCACTCATGTATATATGGTGGGAAAGTAAAAATAAATAAATAAATATCCTCGTGCTCATCTTCATTCTCTGATATGGAAACACAATGACACACTGGCTTTAGAGGCAGGATGGGAAAGCCTGATGTAATGCAACTTCAAACACTGACGAGGATAAGAGGAAACATCACACACTGTACCAAAAAACTCACAGCTCTCATTTAGCCCGACAGATTACTGAGGGAAACATGCTGTGGGAATCAATGGGTGAAGTAGACAACACGAGCTGTTCCCAGTCTGCACAGTTCTCACGAAAATAGCAACTGAGCAAGGATACTGCATGCTCAGTGGGCTGTCTGGGAGATGCGGAGCTAAATATAACCTTTACGTCGTTTCTGCAGTCTACATGTTGCAGCAGCCACAAGCCGTACGTTCTTTAGAACAGACAAGCTACGGCTATGTCCGGGTTATCTCCATTTAGATCAGGTGCAATGCACAATAATATAAAATGTTGTGCTTTGTTGTTCTATTTACCATTCTGTTTGCATGTTTGACAATTGATCATAGCTGAAGGAATAACATTAAAATACTTTTTCTCACTCCCGATAAGAAAGAAAATATTTACTTGAATGCAAAACTATTAATTTCAGACAAGAATCTTTGCTCTTGTCTGTTTGCACTGAACTTTGCTGTTATGCTACAGTCACTGTCAACTCCTACTAAGCATGACGTAGTCCTCTCAAATTCAGGTTTTTATCATTTTAGAGAGTTTTTATTTTTTGATATCCTGGCTGGAATTCCAGCAGCTCTCTGTGGGATTTACCGGAGATGTAGGCAGAGGAAACACACAAGAACGTCCATCAAGCATCCAGCAGCGTGGACTGCAGTTCCCGTCTGTCCACCTGGCGAACGATCGCTCCCAGGCAAACAAAACAGACAGACAAGCTGCTCTTTCTCAGCACAAGAAATTCTGACTTTCGTGGATCTGCCACCTCTCTGCTTCCCCGAAAGCCAGCTTGGACAGTGTCTTTCTGATGCTGAGCAAACCCCAGAGCGGAGTTCTCCAGGCAAAAGAGATGAGGTGTGAATCTGCTTTTATACAAAGGAAGATTGGTGTACTGAAGTCACAGTGTTAACGAAGACATCTAGTAATCAGCTGTAGTTATTTTTTGACAAAATACTTTTATTCAGACATCTCCTGCACAACAGCCATCAGCACTGGCGACCCACAGGGCTGTGTTCTCTCCCTGCTCCTCTCCTCTGTGAAAGCAAAAAGACTTCAGCAGAACAGCCTGTGTAACTCCAGAAGCTTTAGATGACACCGCTTCCATTGGTCTGATCCAGGAATACTGACAATTTTTGATTGGTGCAATTCAGTGTTTTCCTTCTGCTGCACACTTGAATTGAAAAAAATGGGTGATTTACAGGATTCTGCAGCACTTGAGGGCACACAGAAGCTATTGCTATCATTTGAATCAGGTCTGCTGAAACAGAGACAGAGCAGTGGTACCAGGACCAGGTTTGCGACACACTCGTCTAATGTGATATTATCCGAGACACTGAATTTTAGGTTTACTTTATCTGTAAGCCACAATCATTAACATTGCAAAGAATAAAAGCGTGCAATATTTTACTGCAAATGCGATGAATCTATAAAATGACTATTAAATTTGTGAGATAACTTGCAAAAAAAAATCCACTTTTACACAATGTTTTTATTATTATTTTTTAAATATTAGGCTTCATATAAAAATGTTATTAAAATTATTAAATCGAAACGCAACAAACATATTATGTACTGTACGTTGCTATACATTTTTCTTGTATCGCAACGAGGCTAAATAAGGTCACCTTCTACGAGCTCTTCACTACTGGTGCCTTCTTCTGTCTTGTCCTGCCATTTCAATTATATTGCTGAGAAGTTTTAGGTTTGATTGCAGGCCTGTTCTGTGGCAGGAAGTAGCCTCTGCTAAACACTGTGAGTGAGGGAAACGTTTGTAGGTGAATTATATCATTGCTCAGAGCAGCTAAATGCTTTACTGGAAACTGCTCTCTCCCATTTCCGAAGACATGCAGACACATCACTACAATCATGGAGATGGAGTAACTCGTGAACAGTCATTAACCATAGACAGGAGACTAAGTGTTTCCTGTTTCCTATTACTTGTCAGACATTTTGACAATTGCTGTATGCAAGGTAAACTCATCTACCAGCATGTTTTACATCAGCATGAAGCAAAATAAAGCAAGAAATGGACACATTTCTTTTTCTTTAAGATGCATTAAAACATTTCTGGTGTTATTTTTATGCATCTATTCACCTCTCCTCCTTTGAAACATTCTCCCAGTCACTGGCTTTGAAAAGAAATACAAAAAAAAAATTGTATGATCTTGCTACTTACTTTGGTTCTCTAGGGGCCTTCTTGAGGTTAATGTCAGATTTACGGTTTCTGTGCACATCGGAAAAAAGCAATATGCAGGATGTGACTAAACAGAAATTGCACACGCCAATACTCCAATTTTCTCATCTTTACTGTGGAATACATGCGACACTCCAAGCAAACTTCTTTTTTGACATCTAACAGAAGTGATAGGATCTAACCGCACAATTTAACTTGTAGACTTAGGGTAACAAAGGTAATTTTCATGTTCATAACCGTGGAAAAGTGATGTAAAGGAAGCCTTTTTCTTCCCCGCCTGCCCCCCAACTGAAGGACGATTATTGTCACTTCCATCCTGTGCATGTGAAGGCTTTTACCATTTCTTAGCATTCCATCAAAGTAATGAAAGAGATTACTGCAGAAACTATTGCATGTTTGCCTTGCATTTCAATGACCCAGGAAGATACATATTGAATAAATAACTTTCCAGTATTTCCTCAGATCCCTAATTTCATACTATTGCCTATGCGATCTAATCTCCTGCTAAGCCAGAGATTTGGAAATGAGCTCTGGGATTCTGAGATAATATATACAGCACGTAACGTGGTATTGCTTCTAATTAATATTAACAAATATCCTAGCAATTAGGAAAGGCATTGCCTGTCTTCTCTACACAATTTTTTTTTTCATTTTTACTGTTAATGCATGTATGCTACCAAAACGTGATGCTGATAAAGACAACCTTCTATTGTAAACCCAATATACAGCTTAGTGCCCCTTTTGCAAAGCATGATTGTAGTAATGATGCAAGGAGGCAGTAACAAGGAGTTTCCTATTGTAAGTCCAGTACGTAGTTCAGCACACTAAATGTAAAGGATTACTGCTACCACAGGATGGCAGCAATAAAGAAATATTTTTTCTATTGTCAGCACCTTGTTGGGATAATGAGTCACTGGTACATTAAGGTTGTTACAGTGCATCACCTAATATCAAATTCTCTCACAGACAGAACTTTGAACTGCTGCAAATGTATAGCTTTGTATACATTTTGGTTTTGGAGTCTAGAATCTGGGTTTTTCTCCCCTTCGCTTGGAGTCACTGCTGTGACTCCAAGCGAATTTCTACTGGGCCAATCAGAAAACAGAACAATGACGTTGATTTTCTGCGCTGTTTTAGAATTGTAGTTTGCTTGTAGTTTTAGCAATGGCAGCAGAGAAAGTGAAAGAAGTCATTCAGTTCATGTTGGCTACGCTTCCAAATACTGAATTAACATTAACAGTCACTTCTGTCAGATCGGCGGTGAAGGATGGTTGTTTACAGTGCAGGCGATATCCAACAGCTTCATGGCATTGAACTGGCACATTACCTACATCCCGGACAAATGTTAGTGATTGGGTAACAATTAAAACCTCAACACAGTCGAGGCCTGCAGGGAGCAATTGTTTCTGAATAGCAGAGAGACCAGACCCTTTGCCTTAGTACAAAGCAAAGTGCAGAACAAAGGGCTTATTTTTACCAGGGTAGGGGAGGAGTGGATATTGGCAAATCAAAAAATAATAGATGATCTATTAAATTTGAGAATAGTATTTTGGCTTGAAATGTCCATCTTAAGTACCAGGACCCAATAGTATCTCATTTCAAGTCACGATATGCAGATGGTTTGCTTAGACTACTGAAGAAAAGGCAGAGAAGATGTTCAAACTTGTTTTCTTATTACTTCAGCTACAGTTATCCAATCACTCATAGATTGTGTAAAGAACATTGAACTTGCATCCCAAAGTGGTCAGGTGATCATGTGGCATGGAAACAGAAATAATAAAAAATGTTCGCTTACTCCCTCCTAATGCAATAGCACAGTAAAACTAGCACTGTTTGTATCAACACAACTTCAATATATGTAAAATCAGAAAGGCACATCACTAAGGATACACATACTTCAAAAACAAAAGCGTAAAACTTGATATTTGACCAAATGTGATTAGCTGCTTCACAGATGTACCACTTAAAGTATTTTTATATGCACCAAACAAATGGAGCATCAATTTAAGAGTGTTGGCTGCTTAACCTCTCCTCATTCATTGTTACCACTTAAACAAAGGAATTGGCACTTGGGCAGAAAGGGCAGCCAGATGCCCACCTAATTACTTTAAATCTTCTTCAGCACCTTAGACTTAGTTGTAAAGTAACTTAGTTTATTCTTGTGAGGGGCTTACTCTGAAATGTGCTTGCAGTTTCTCAAAGTTTACATCTGTTTCCAAATAATTGCTTTCTTTGCTGAAAATGCAAGGCATGCACTATGATGATTGAGAGAGCAGACATCAGTATTAAAAGAAGGAGCAATGTACAGCCTGTAATAGTTTATAAAATGTATTGATTGGTAAGGTAACACTTGATGTGGGCATGCAAGTGGTGTGTAAGGGTTTTTCATTTTTTGGCACAGACTATCATTTTTCACCCTTTCAATCAAAATTTTTACCAAATGACATGACTGACAACTATGAGAGCTGCAGGAAGTTATTTGCATAGGTAAATAAGAACATCCTGTGCATGTTCACTGTTTCCATGGTAATGGTGAAAGATTGCAAGGACACATTTGGCTGGGCTTTATACTTCGAGAGAGAACTGTACAGGCAGGTGTACATTACAAATTACTCATATATATGTATGTGAGTACACATGTCACTAAGCAGGTTCTTATACAATCATAATTTGCATTAACCACATGTTAATTTAGGACTTTAAATGATGTTAACTATACAACAATACATTTAAATGGATTTTAATAAGAATAAGAACTTTGAATTTACTCAGAATTTTCTGGGAAAATAAAAAAAGGAAATCTATAGCAAAAGCAAAAAGCACCAAACTTTTCTTTTTAAAATCTTTTTAGAATGTGGATATTGGTTCCACATTCTAACATAGAAGCCCAAAGATGATTGGGTTCTCCAATGTCTTATCCAGTCCAGAGCTACACATGAGTACCATAAAAGACAAAAACTTATACAAAGGAGGGTGTAACTCTCCATTGATGTGTGTATTATAAGAAGAACTGACCCATCCTTGAGAGAAGCTTAAGCCATACAGTGAGGTGTTTTTACATTACCTATTACTTATTATTGCTTATTGTGTAAATATTTACCATGGCATGGGAAAAATGCAACAATGCGTCTCACCTCAGTTTCTAATGTTGTCAGAAGTGCTAGTTACCTTAAACTTTGTGTAAGAGCTGCAAAACAGCACGAGGACAGAAAAATTGTTGTCTCAGATTAATGAAAGGGATCCAATCTTTCACAGACTTCAAGTGCTCCCTATCACCTTCCAAAAAGAAGAGTTTCCCGAAGTTTACCAAATGCCTTCTTTAAGGAAAAGAACACTCCTATTTTTGGAACACTGCCTTGCTCCATCTTTTTATTACTTGTCCTGTCCTGCAGAGTAGCACTCAAACTTGTTGTCTAAGTGCCAAGGAGAAGCTTAACAGATTTACTTTCACAAGTGAAGCATTAGAACTTTTTCTCTAATGCTTGATATATATACTGCCAGGCCAAAAGAAAAGTTGCGACTTGAATCTTGCTGAGCAAATAGGTACGAGCTTGATATTGGATAGTTTCTACTTGGACAACTGTCTTCCAGCTGGCAACAAGTTATTTAAACTCAGCTATTGCTATGAGTAGCTTCTGTCTTAAACAACAATGTGGAAAGATGCTTCCTGTGCTCATGGAAAAGGTGCTAGTCTGTTTAAGAAGGGTCAAATCATTGGCATGAAGCAGAAAAAACATCTAAGGACATTGCAAAAACTACAGTACAACTCTAGGGTTCGGTAGTAATATGAGTTCAGCTGATCACCTGAATATACTGACTGACCAGTTCATTACATCAGTGGATTGATTCTTCCCTGACAACAAGAGGATATTGTAAGATGACTATGCCAAGCTTTGACAGGCTGAGTGGTTCAGAAAGCATGAGACATTTGAATTTGAATCAGTCAGAGTTTGGTGAAAAATTAACACAAAACCAACTGAAAATACATCTTGTGACATTGCAGAAGCTTATAGAAGCAATGCCAGTTATTAGAGTGTGGCCTTTCTTTTGGTGGCAACTTTGTTAGTGTCCATTAGCACCAATTATACATAAATGAACATAGAAATACTACAGCCTACCAGACTATCGTTCCTCCACATGACAACAGTGTACCAGTTTTTTGATGATTACTTTAATCATCTCAAACTTGTTTGTCCACAATCCCTAAATCCAATAGAGCACCCTAGAGATGTTCTTGAACTGGCTATTTACATCACACATGTGTGATTGTATCTTGTCTATAATGAATGAGGAATTAAATTGCTGAGGAATGTTTTTATACCTTACTGAATCTATCATGAAGAGCTAAGATAGCTGCAAAATGCAAAAATGGGAACCAATCCCACACAAACAAGGTGTATCTATCAACGTGGCTAATAAAAGTGTTGGACAACCCTCAGTAGATTTCAACGTTGTTTACCATTGGATTGAATACATCGGAGAGCCAAATAGTCACCAAATCTCAAAAAGATCATCTTTATTCTTAATTCTGAAGTGATCAATTTGAGTGATTCAATTGGGATTAGTCAACAGCCTGCGTTCGATATGATGCGGAAGACCATCACATTTCTTCTTCTTTAGAGGGCACGTTAGAGGGTCTCTTCATTTTCCCCCAAAATGAAGAGACCAAACCTCGCCTCATCCTTCAAGCCTCATCTCATCCTACAGCTGAAAGAGTCATCATGCCCTCTTTAATATCTGTACCTGAGACACTCTGCCTGGAAGAGACAGTGATTTTACCCACTGTGCACATGGACTGTTTACTCGTCTGCACTCTTGCAAACATTATTACTCTATGAGATGTAGGACTGTCGGGTTCCTTGATTACCTTTTAAAAAGAAATACACAAACACTGACTGGGCTGTCAAATTTGTTGAGCACAGGAACACAAACTGTCTTAATACATATCCTTCCCGTCCCTTCTGTTACTCTGTAATAAGACGAGGGTCAATAACTCGTTTTGATTTCTCTGAGAGACTTGTGTTCTCTCGAACTCTGTTTCAATAAATATTACTGAGAGAAACACACATATTTTATGTGTTATATCTTCTAGAAATCAAGCTCCTCATTCTCTGCTTTTTTAATCACAGCTGTTTTTTGTTTATTTATTGGACTTCACATTTTAAGTTTTTTTCATGTCTGCTTAAATCAGCTTGTTTATGCCGCAAGCAAAGCTCAGGGGAAGTGCAGTTTTATCCTGCTGAGCACCTCTGGTCTTGTCGGAGTGACAATAAAGCTCCCTTTGACTTTCTCTTTGATTACAGAACAGCTCCCTGCTGGTAGAGCATGCACTGGCCATCAGAAAACTTATTTAAATGATTATTTCATAAAAACATTTCCAGGAAATTAGGTGCGTCTAAGAGAAAGACAAAAACAACACGACATAAATGATCAAGCATAACATTATGACCAAAGCCCATTATAGTATGTAGCATAGTGTCCCACTTTTGTTGCTAAAAGTTCCGTCACAGCATGGACTCCACTAGAGTCCTGAAGGTGTGTGCTATGGTATATGGCGCCAAATAGTCAGATCATGTTGATCATGTCAAGTTGTGAAATCTAGTCTCCTTCTATCCAAATTGTTTTCGCAGCATATTGCACAGATGCTTCACCAGATTGAGATCTGGGAATTCTGAAGATCGTGTTAACCAATCAAACTCTCGTTTGCAATATTCAAACCATAACTGGACTATTTATGCTCTTATTGGACAAACTGTTCTGTCAAAATAGGAAATATTTGTACCGTCCATGTGATTTACCAGAACAGAAAATGTGATTCATTGGACTACATTCTCTTCTTCTAGGTCGAATTGTGGTGCTCAGGTATCCATTGTTGTCAATTTCAGTGGTGGACATGAGTGAGCATTAAAACGGAATAAAAAATAAATGTGTTTAATATAAACATGACTCATTTTTCCTGTAAGAGTGATGGTCAAAGTACTTATTCACTGTAGGAAACTTGATGAATCAAGTTGAACAAGATTAACTAATAGAGTGATTTAGCTACACATGAAATTTTATGTAGCGGAGATTCCCTTACTTCGGTTTAAACTTTGAAGAAATGCTTTTCACAAGACACTTTTATAAACCAAAAAAATCTAGTCAAAAATAGCTGCTACTCCTGTGGTTGGTGGCAAGGATGGCCAATATGCTAATTTCCAATCTTGTTGTTAACAGGTTTTATTTAACTTTGTGTTAGTACAAGCCTTACATAATGTTGGATATTTAAATGTGGTGAGACAGCTAGCTAACATTGGTAGACTGTTGGCATCTTTAGAAAATGGAGCTATCTGAGTCTACGGAAGGTGTTTCAGAAAAAAATAATAGCATCCATTTTTCATTGACTGAATGAAGTGAAACAGTTCTGACATTACCCAAAGGCCCTTTCTGAGTGGGTGATCAATTCCTTGTGACATCTCATCCCTCAGAAGCGTTGGTTCCCAGAGATTCGAGTTCTGAACTAGAGCATAGAAATCCTCAAGAAGATGTTGCTCAACTAGTTGAGAGAGAACTGATCATCCTCCCTAGATCCAATTATGATTATTGTTTTTGGTTGCACCATATGTATGCCTCACAATTGAATGCTAAGACATGCTAGGTTTATTTACAGTCATATTCTTGTTTGTTAGATTAAATAACCTTTAGAAAATAACAACCTTTAGTATTTTAAAAGGCAATTAATTGAGTAATTAATTGAAAATTAATCAAAATTGGAGAAACATGTACAAATTTCAGATTTTTTTGCATAATGAAGAATATTGAGATGAAGAATCAATTCCTTAGATTGATTTTTATAGATTGTGAAACTGATTTATAATATTATAATAGTTTAAGATTGCTTTATATTGCAACATGTGGCATTAGCATGAGACTACACCTTTATTATTATGGAAAGTATCGCTTTTGTTGCCATTTCTTGTCAATTGTAATTTCCCGTATGGGGGATTAATAAAGTTATATCTTGTTTTATCTCCTGTTCATGTCAAGATTTATCTTTGGCCCATTGCTATTGGAATATTGCAAAACATAGTTGTGTATGATTAACTTCATTTTGTTAAATCCTTTTGTAAACTTTTTCTTTGCTCCCTAAAGGTACAGCAATAGTAAGGCGCTATAATAAGTAGTGAAGGCATGAATATCTTATGTGCCTTCTGCACTTCATCTAAAAATAAATCGTAACCCAGCATGGGCATTATATCTTTTTTGTTCCTTCACTGCTATCCCCTGTGCTTTTGATTTTCCTTTCCAACCTAGAAGTCCTTCTCCTCTGAGTATCCTCACTTCTCCTTCAGCCTTCCCACAATAGCGAGGGCTCTGTAAGCACAGCAGGAATGCTGTCAGAAGGGGATTATCATGCCTCTGATCTGCTTAATAGACAGTAATGGTACATAGCTAATGAACAAACGGGAGGGGTACTTCAAGTAGGGTCAAAGTGATAGTTAGACTTAAAGTTAGATGAGGGGAAGCTATTGCAGATGTTTCCCACATTTGAGTGGGTCAGAATGGAGATTAACCCCCGGCTCTTCTTTCCCTTTTTCCTGCCCTCTACCACCTTTTTATGCGACTCCTTTGTCCTCAAGAGATCTCATTATGGGCAGACTCACTGGCCATGTGGCCTGAGTCTATCCGAGTAGGAGACGGTCTCCACATACGAACAGACCCTATAGATCTGTGAGGAGGAAGTAGTGTTGGAAAGCACACTGAAGTAAATGGCGGAAGAAAGGACAAATAAAAAACACAAGCGGCTGTAGGACGGGGAAAAGAAGAAGAGAAGATAACCAGGAATGCGTGTGTGTGTGCGCGTGTGTGTGTGCAGGCAGGGTTGTGTTGAAATAGGAGAGGGGAGGATATTGCCTTAGGTTCCAGATTGTTATTGCTTCTCCAGATGGTAGGGAGATGCCTCCAGCAGATTTATGCCTGGTTATAGTCGGTTTGTGTGCATAAAGGTGGTACATCCATGTTTATATGCTGCCATATGTAAGCATTCGCACAACGTTACACTGGTTTAGTTTAAGTAGCATCAGCTAAATGCCATGTTTTCTAGATAAATAACCAATTAGAGGCTTGTAGGGGGTTCACAGCCTCCAATCAAATCCCCATGCAGCAGCTGTAAAATATTGGTTTATTGAAATGCAGGACATGAACTGCTGGAAAATTTCCAATAAACTGTCTAAAGACCCTTGGCTTCCAAACAAAAAACACACACACAAAAAAAACAAAACTAAAAAAAAAACACCAACCTTTCAACATATTTTTCCTTTGTTTTGTGTCTATTTTGTTCTGGTTTATTCTTTGTTCTGTGGTTGTATGACATTGATTTCATTGATTTTTCCTGTAGGAGGTCATCAGATGTGTTTAATGTGCCAGTGGAGACTGTTTGTGAGCGTGTACTTGAGTGGGTAAATGAGTACCCAGGTACGTGTGTTACTCTGAACGTATAAACATGAAACGGATCCTCTGATATACACACACAGTGCTATGCAATTTGACAACCACTACACTGTTCACATTCTAAAACATTAACATGTGGAAATTTCACTATGATTTTAAAGGCGGGGGCAAAGGGTTTTCTGGAAAATTGACTTTGAGCTTTATATTTCGCCATAATGCTATTCCTACATCAAAAAAATTTTGCTGATTAGAGTTTTTCACACATGTTTGAGGAATGCTTGAATCTCCCATGGAAACCTCTCAACGGTGCCTAAATGCTTGTTCATACTTAGCATGAACAAGCTCAGCGCTGAGCATCCGTCTCACAGGGCTCCTCTAGACTAGCGGCGGCAGCAATTAGCAGACACCTGGTGGAACCGATAGCCTGCCGAGCTTGTCATAGGGTCTACTTGTTAATCCAATGCTTCTAAGCATGGTTGTTAAGGGAGAAGCTTTTGTTGTTTTTACAAAAACCCAAAACAAAAAGGTGTAACATATTATAATTTCTTGGTTTTGCAATGGTGTTGCTGGAAGATCCTGTAGTTTCTATAACCTGACTGTCAGTGCTTTTTGTGACCAGAAAGACTTAAATCTTTTCAGTCGTTTAAGAAAAAGGAGTAGCATCCATTTTGCGGTAAGTTGACTTACAGTTTTCGTCAACAAGTGGTTGAGGAGGAGTTAAATTACACTTGGTAATTCAGTCCCTCATATGGTTTCTCTGGTCTCTCATTAAAAAGAAGAATGGTAAGGTGGAAATTTTTTACAGTTTCAAAATATTAAGTTTTATAACTTTGTACATTTGGGTACCGACAACCCCCTGATACCTCCTGCAGAGGATCCTAGCCTGGGGCAGAGGATCATGTCTAAACATATAAACATAGCAAAAGTGGGATAGTTTATACCAGGGTCTTCCACCCCAGTTCTTGAGAGCCAGTGTTCTGCAACTCTTAGGTATGTCCCAGGTTCAACACACCTGAATCAAATGGCTGAATAACCTTCTCAGTGGTATGCAGCAGAAAATCCCAATAAAATACAAAGAAATTTGTCAACATTACAAAAAAAGGTAAAGGGCCATGAATATTTTTGTAAGTATCTACATCTGCACCTGCACAAACTCTTAAACTCAAGCAGAAATTCAGCCTCACAGAGGCTCAGACATAGAGTTATGATTCTAATAATCATTTCAAATCCCACCACATCTTATCCAGCTACCATCACTCTCAACTTTCGTATTTTTTAACATCCATCATCTTCCCTCCGCCTCCCGGAGACATTAGCTTTATCCTCTCCTCATTTTCCCTTTCTGCCAAATAGCGATGATGAATCTCTAAGATATCTTCCCAATGGGCTCTCTCAAAATCAATAGCTATTTTGGAACTTTACTTTGGAGTGTAGGTTTCCATGCATGCTGATGTATACACCCATAAAATCCTTATGGAAAATAAGTTCTTTGTTTCAAATAATAGCTGTTGGCCTGGATGAATTAGCACAATTTTTAGGCATCATGATCCACTTACAGCAAAATTGCAAGCTTTAGCTGCACTAATTTGTTTTGTCCAACAAATTCAATCTACAGAAATCTTTCTCATCTTCATCCTATCATTTTTTTAACTGCAGATATTTTGTTGAGCCTCTATCCGCAAAACACAAAGCTTGCTGCCATTCTCTTGAGTTAAAGGAAGGTTGTAATCTTTACCTCTAACTGAAAGGCTCGAAACCATGAAAATAGAAGTCCATATTTCATTTACCCTAAGGTTGCACATCAATAACATCACAATAATGGCAAAGTAAGGAGAGGCTAGCAGAAAAAGATTATGTTCTTGAGAATCAAAAGAGATGATTGAGATTGTTTTGGCATTTTGGAATACGCTGATAACGCTCCCCATATCTCAACTACATTTATAAAACAGAGTACTTTTAAGATATTAAAAAACTTTTATAATACAGCACAAATCTACATGTGTAATTTATAACACACTCAGACAACACTGCATCCATGTTCAGACACAAGCAAAGTATATAAAACATGTAGTTTCTATTAAGACACACCAGGAATGAACTCTAATTCAGCAAAAATCTGTAAATAGAAATCTGTTACATTCTGTTGCTATTCCCACTGTGTATTGTTTTTCTCTATTGTAATAGTTCAATTTTCGGTTTAACCGGTGCTGACTGGTGACCGCCAAAAACTCAAAAACGCAGAAACGCAATCTATTCCTAATCAGTTAATGGATTATATGTAAGCGGTACCAGGTCCTGCTGAAGACCTTTGTGGATGATCTTACAAGAAGAGCATTCAAGGTTATTTGTATTTAATTAAACAGTGAGTTTTTAAAAATAAAGCTGAATTAGAAATGTAAAAAGCTATTTAACAACACGTGTTAAAGATGTGTTTTCTACAACACATCAAGATCTGTCCACATACATATGTCCAGAGTCCAGACATGACTGTGGTTCAGTCTGGATTATGAAGAGTAAGAAAAAGTGAAGACAGATAGACAGATAACAGGAAGGTTATCTGCCTAGGAAGGTTATCTGTCTAACTTTTGCTATTAGCAAAAGTTACTCTGTGAACACAGCAAAAGTTACTCTGATCTTTTTGAACAATTAAATCTCTGTCATTTATGAAACATGTTGGATTTAGAAAAGTTGGCAGAGTATTAAAAATAAAAGTCCAAAATATATCTTCTCCAGGGAATACACATTAATGCTGAGACTGTAGTAAAATACAATGTGAAAGACAGTTTATATCTAAAATCTATAATTATTTTGTCTTTTCTTTGGAATAGAAAAATTATGTGGCAACTACTCTGAAATTGACTGCAAAAATAAATGCTTAAAAAACACTCATGGCGTTATATTTTTATTACAAAAAAAAAAGAAAATCCAAATGACCAATATTTTCACGTCAAAGGTGAAAAGATGCATCTGCATCTTTAACTTGGATAATGAAAAACAGACAAAATCAGTTAAAATGATTGTAAAAAGTAAATATTTTTTTGTGAAGATGCTCTCCATAATGGGAAAAACCCCCCAGCAACAGTAGTCATAACATTGAAGCTGACAAGCAATCCTTTGAGAAACATGGGGAGGTGGGGTGGAGAAGCGAGTCTGATGTCAGCGTTTGTAATTTTGCGGTTTTTGCTGTTTTGATAATAAAATGATGGAGTTTATATCGATTTACACATGATGGGTGGTAGCTTTACTACAGGCGAGTCCATCTCTGTCTGCTCGCCGGGGCTGAATATTCCTCTGGAGTTTATATTTTGCACAGGCAGTCAAATTTAACTTCTGTGACGGATACAAATGTGAGAGTTACTGTCTCTCAGCAAGCCAGCTGAGCTCAGGCCTGTTTTGACAGTAAATAAGCTAATAGGCAAATGTCATGACTATTAAATGAGTTAAGCCCGATCGATGTCAACTCTCCAGCAGAGGTGTATAAATTCATTTGAAACCAGACACCGACTGACACCAATAAAACATTTGTTAGCAATCGTCTGCAAATACGGAGGGGAGGGCCGAAGTGTGTGTGCGTGTGTGGGGGAGCAGGGGGAAAGAGGAGTGAGATGCGGTGTGTTTGGGTGTGCCTGTGTGTCTCTCCATGGAAGAAGCAGTGGGAGGCGTAAGGAGGGAATGACATGAAGTGAGTGTGAGAAAAAGGGATTAAGGTTGGGGTAGTGGTGGCAGCAGGGATGGAGCCGTCTCTTTGCCTTGTGAGATTATTGGCGGTAAGAGATGAGAGAATGATCTCCCACACAGCCTGCAGAAACGCTTACACTAAAACTTTCTCCTCAGAAAATAAAGGGGGGAGTAGGGAGGGAGTGCAAACAAGTCACAGAGGTAGCAGCAGATCAATGTCTACAAACTATTTTTGCAAACAGACAGCGATGGATACAGACGTCCTGCAAGCTAAGCATAGGTGTGTGTGTATGTTTGACGTTTTTAGGCAACATGATTTTTTTTCTCCTCATTGAAGTGATATCCATCACTTCAATGAATTCATTAGTTATCGGGCTATTTAGCTTTAGCACGAGTTCAGAAAAATGACTCTGAAGCACTTCGTCTGCTCTCTCATTTCAACACGTTAGCTTTGATCCTTGGCTTGTGGCTCTGAATAAAACTAACTAAAACATCCCACTAAAACAGGCCACACGCCTGTGTAAATCACATGGATCCACAGCAGCACCAGTCAGCACTTACATGGATGCTCCTATGCAAATGCATGCTTAAAGAATTCTACATACCCAAATCACTCTACAGAGGAGAAGACCTTCAAAGCTAAACGCAGAGCAAAGGATGCAAGTTGCCTAACAATAATCTACATGTATGATCATGAAAAAGTAATCACTGTCAAATCTGCCAAGCGCCTATAATGCAGCTTTTAGATCCTTTTCTATAAGTAATCACCTGTTTCAAGGCTAAGATATTTGCAGGGCTCAAGACCTCATCTGCATTCAGTATTGCAGTGAAGACATCTTGGTGAGGCAACTTACTGAGATGTTAATTACAGATTTTCAGATAAAAACAAACGCAGCACCAACTTTCTCTGAACTTACAGGGTTTTTCTAAGGAACCAGGCTGTATTCTGACATGGCATACAACTAGGTATGGATTTACTTGCACTACGGCTCCCACCACATCCTGGAAAAAAAACTTATGTATAATAGTAGTAGTCCTACCTTATATTTTCCAGAAAGTAACCTATAACTTCAAGAAAATGCATAGTAAATTTTGAAAAAGAAAAAACCTCTCCTAGAAAGTATCCCATAAGTTCTGACAATATAGTTTGTATGTTTTTGGTAACCGCTTTAAAACATCTTTATTTTAACTTGAAAGTTGAAGAAGGTAACCTGAATTTTTCAGGAAGCAAAAGGTTAGAAGTCTTCCTGCAGTAAAGGATGATCCCTGATATCTGAAAAGTAAACTGAAACTTTCAGAAAACAACCTATAAGTTCTGGGAAAGTGTCAAGTACTGAATAAATACAAGGGAAATTACCCTGAAATGAATAATGGAAGTGGCCAGCATGACCTAAAACAGTACGGACAAATAAGCAGAGAAGAAACTTGAAAATTTCATACAACAGGCTGGTTATTCAGAAAACTGCCCTATGTGTTGTAGAAAGTAACCTGTACATTTCAGAAAGCACCAGGTTATGAATCACCACATAATGCAGCCCTGCCCTTGAAGAATACCCTGTGAGTTTTAATGAAAGTAAGGGTCGTGTTATGGATTGTTATCATTGTTTTTAAAATCTGCTGCAAATTTGATCTTTAATCTAAGATTGATGGGTCATTTTATTAAATCATGTCAGAAGGTAAATATATAAATATTTAAGTATTTTTGAATTTTATTCAATTCATTTTACCAGTTAAAAGAATAATTGATTGTCAAATTATTTCCTCCTTTCACTGTTTTGCATCAACAAAACAAGTTTGCCAATACGGCGGATGCCAGAGGTCTGCCAACATAAACCAGCAGAATCGTTGCACAATCAAAACCATTGATTTACTATCAACAACCCAGGCATGGCCAGAGTAGGACATGAAGAGTCGATGCCCTTAGTGCATAAATATTACATTTGGGTCTAGTTTTACAGCAGATCATCATTTCCAGACATGCAGCTGCAATGTCAGCCTGACACTGATGCAAACAGTTGAATTCCTGAGTGTAAATCAAAGAATGTTCTCCAATGGAAGATGAAGAATGTGTGCTGCGGTATCTTCTCAGAGCGTATGCCTATGTGCGTGGGCGTGGGTGCGCGAGTGTGTTCAATATTGGAGTTCCATAAAATATGTATAAAGTATGTTTGAACCTTCCCCGCTCCCCTACGGGGCAGCGGCAAAGTCCTTCAAACCCACATGAGCCAACATGAGCACCAACACTCAGAAAGATATAATGTGGCACCCTGGCCTTACACTGATTAATGTCTGTCCTTCAGAGCCCAACCTGCCACAGCAGAGAGGGATACAGCGTGAATGAGGACAGACAAAGTGAGAAAGACAGAGGAAGGAAGAGAAGAAAATATAGGCAAAAGGAGTGATGCAATGGAGTAGAAAGGGTAAAGGTGCGCCTTTCTGAGTGAAAGGTGGCTTGAATGATAAAAATAATCTCGGTGGATTTCAACTAAAACTTACAAGCATCCAAAGGATAAGACAGAGTTACAGTAAACATGCTTTCGTACGTTTGTTTTTTTCTTTCCTGCTTGTAATTATTATAATCGAGTCAAACTTCACACACACATAAAAACACAACTCTAGCACTTTCTGCAATTACTCTGAGTAATCACATAAGAAGAGGAAATGCAAGAAGAGTAATGAGGAAAACAAAGTGTCATGTCCATAATCAGAATTAACCCATCATCTCTCAAACACTGTGGACTTTTACTGATGCCAACAAAACCGTTGCCAAGTGATGATGTGATTGCTAATAAAAAGCTCCTAAATAAAATAAATTTTGACCTATAAGGGTAAATGTACACAATTCAACAAAAGCAACTACAGTAAGTGGTAGTACAAGAGTTGCCTTAGTTCAGCTAGGTTTTTGGCTTTTTGAAAAAACATTTCGAAATGTTGCTCGTAGTGACAACATTATGGTTTTAATTGGATGATTTTATTATTTTGATTGCTTTATGTGGTCTTTGCCTTTAAGTCCAATTCTGTATGTTATCCTGAGCACATGAGCTGTACAGTGCCTCCCTTGCACTTGTCATTTTTCAGATTGTTTGAAGTACCTTTTACCCCTGAACACTGTTTTATGTAATAAAGTCTGTGGAAAAAAAATCTTAAAGGAATAAATCTGAATTTTTGTAAACAGGAATTAGAATCTACTTTACAAGCACACAGTCATTTAAAAATAATTAGCCTAATTAGTATACAATTTTAAGCCAATCTGTGATTAATTCTTTTAATGTGCAACAGTGGTGACCAAACCATTTGCCTAATCAAATTGGGTAATCACAGGCCACAAAGTTTTAAGATTTTTTACTTAAAAGTTTTATTTTATTTAATTTTTCTCTGTTTAACGATAAACTAAACAATATTTTAACAAAACAAACACTGAAGATTTACTTTTGTAGAAAACTGATTATTTAGTCATTGATCCAAAACATCAGAAGTGTCTCAATACTTTAGCTGATTGAAACAGTTTTTTGGATTGATTATTTTCAGTTTTCTTGGGCAACCTTTTTTGTGTATTTCCAAAAACAAGAATGGGACATGGGTCACTGTTCGAAAAACGCTCGCTTTATTTAGCAACATTCAATGAATGTGTTCGAAATGTCAATTAACTTTCTCAGTCCTATTTGTAATAAAACTAAAATGAAGAAGAGTAAAAACTGGGTGAAGACTTTTATATTTGCATTTCAAGAGCAGCATAACTTGCCTTAATTTGGAATTATTAGCCAACTTAACCAAAAAGTAACTGATGGAATAAGTTTCATATTTAGTTTCAAGCAAGTAGCATACTGGTGTGAGTAAAATCATCTGCTGAAAGTAGCATGAAGTTAACTGATGTTATTAATGGAACATTCTTTCAACATTTGAGTTGAAGAAAGCATATAATGAGCCAAATTCCCTCCCAACTACATCCAAAAATACACAATAGCTTGACAGGACAATATTTTCATAGACACATTCATACCAGGTCTCATCAGGACATCATCTCACCAACACAGAAAAAAGGAGTGGGTAAAAAAAAAACTAAATCTAACCCACACAAAGCTGCCACAGCTGCTGAGCACGGAGACATGACATCATATCTTTCTGTGCTAAGTCTTTGCAAAGAGCGTGGGCAGGTGTGCACAGGCAGCTCGTGCGTCTCGGTGCGATCACTACCCTGTGAGAGCCAACAGACATCGGGAAAGCAGCACAGCAGAGTTTATGTCTGCGGGTGTGCGTGTGTGTGTCTGAGTTTGTCACTTAGAATTTGAGGTGATCTAAAGGAATCTTTCTCACATATCAATATCTATCCTCTTATCTCTGCCTGTGCTTCTCCAGCTCAGCTTTCTTTGTTATTTTCTCATTCCCACCTCTCTCTCTCTATCTGCTGATTGTCCCATTGTTTTGTTTTCTGGCTCTTGTTTGGCTGTCATGCCCTGTGAGCAGTCTTTAATTCTACACACTGCCTCAAGATTACAAAGTGCCGGTGGAGGGGCGAGGCGGGGGACAAAGAGGGCAGAGGCACTTCATTAATCAATCAACCAGCTTTGAAAATTCACCTAATTAACGGCTAATTACGGATCCGGGCACAGTGCCAGCTGGCCTCCCATCCACCTTAGCCAGTGCGACCCCCACGGCCCCCGACCAAATGGAGTGGAGGAAAACACCCCTTCCCCTGCTCCCTCCTGTTTGCTCTCTTCCCTAATAGTCTTTTTATTCATGCACATGCTCGTCCGTTTGTTGTTGTTTTTTTTTCATGCTCCACAGAAACAACAGATGAGAGCTTGATAATTCAAACGGCGCAGCGGATGAGATGCCTGCGCCTCTCACTGCTGACTGACTTTCATCTCGCGCCATATGGTGGTCCGTTTGATTCGCTTTTCCGCAGTCTTACCGGGAAAATATCTGAAGTCACCACAGGGTTGAGGAGTTTCTCTGAGGTCCTGGTCTCTTCCCATCCATGTCCGGTGCGGTTCTCGTCTGGGACCTCTGGGCTCAGCTTACGGGACATACTGGCTCGCCAGGCCCGCTGGATGCTACAAGAACAGGTTTTAATTAAGGGTTAAAGGTTTTAATTTTGACTTAATCATTAATGTTACCTGAATTCTAAAATTATACTGCAGCTTTACCATTTTCTTTAGGTACACCACTGCCTACGCACGCAGCACTTTGCATAAATCTTCTTTGCCTCTGGCCTTTTCTGCTTTTTAATCACATTTCCAAAGTTTTTTTTCCCATTCAAGTATTTGTTACAAATTTTATATGATAGATCAGCACAAAGAAATAGAGTATTGTGAAGTGATGGGAAGAGAATACATTGATTTCATCTTTTTTTTTATATGCTGTTGCATAAGTAAACATATGGGATTCTGGCGCTATTGAAAGCTAAGCAAAGACCATCACACTGCCTCCATGTGTTTCCCATGTGCACTTACATTCGTTGCAGTTTTTCTATTTCATGTTCCTTTTCTTATTTCTACTTTGCTATTCCGCCTACATTTGCATAGATTGTGAAACTTTAAGATGGCCTTGTGGGCAATCATTTGATCAAAGCAAATGACCAGCCACTCAATCAGCTCGTCTGGAAAGGCTAATAAAAGCCTGTACAAAAACCTGAGTGGAGAGAATATAACTACGAACCCAAAGACGACATTGTTTTTGGCCCAAAATTTGCCCTTCAAGAATATCATAATTTAATTTTACATAAAGTTAGCACTAACAGAAATACAGTGGAGAAGAACACAAAACAAAAAGAAGAGAACTAATTAGCATTTTAGGACAAATTGAGGTGTAAGAAGTGCAACACTGATCAGGAGGAAATACATCAGAATGGTCTTAGGGTAAATAAAAATTAAATTCACAGAACATAGTGTAAATATAATAATGTACAAAATAACTGCCTTGTGATATAGTCAGAGAAACATACTAATACAAACAAGACTGTTAAGAGTTCACCCTTGAGCCTCGTAATTTTGTGTAGAGTCAGCAACTTCTATAATGTGTGTGTGTGTGGTGAAGTGTGGACCCAAACACAGACAGGAGGCAGATGAAACCTTGAGGAGAGCGAAGATTTCCTTAAAACGCACAGTACAAAACTTAGAAATACAAGAAGCAAAAAACAGCAAATGCATCCTGAAACTGGATCAGGAGTGGGAGCAACAAGACAATCAAACAATGAGTTAATGAAAGAAAGATTACATTTACTGGGTGTGTCAAATTAACTGAATGAACTGGAACTGTGGGGGAGCTTAAAGAGGGTGAAAAGAAACACATGTAAACAACAAGTAAGCATAGGAGACATACACAAGGAAACAAAGTGATGAGTGAAATAATTCTTAAACACAGCAAGAAGTAAATAATGATATTTTTAATTCATTCTCAAATGGAAAATGACTAATGTAAATCTTCTTTCCAATCAGGAAATCATCCCATCAGGTTTTATTTTCTTTCTTTATATTTTTGCAATTTCATGTTTTGTTTACACTGGTTCATACACTTCCTTGACCTCTCTCCTTGACTTCTGTCACGCCTAGGTGCACAACCTTTACAAACAGTTCTTGCTCCATCTATCACTTTCGAGTCTCTTTCATCCATGCAGAACCCCCCAACACTGAGGTTCATGATGGAGCGCAGGATCAATTACCTGATGGAGAAACACCTTCACCTCCAGTGGAGCAGAGAGACAGCTGAACCGAATAGAACAAATTGAATAAAGCCATAACTCTTCGCTCCGAAACCAATACCTCTCCAGCTGTCATCGTCCACTCCCATTTTCTACACTGTTGCTCCCTTCTTGCCCTTTCTTTGCCTCCGTTCTCCCACTCTTCAGACTTTTTTTTTTCTGAGAGTTTCTCCAAACTTATTTTTTCCTCAGTTTGTTTCACCTTTCTATACCCTTTTCTTGTACCTATACACAGAGAAAGGTTTTTCGTTTCCACACTCAAACTTTCAAGGAAGTGAAAGCCCGAGGGGAGTGTGCACTGTTGTTCTTATAAAGCTGTTTGCCCATGTTTAGGTAGAATCACATTAGATTGGAGTCTACAAGAGTTCATGCGCTCAATATTGCACTCTGACCCCAGAATCCAAAATTTAATTACTGCAAAAATTGCATTAAAGCCACAGATAGATTGATCTCTGGTGCAAAACCGTACGTAGTGCTTTCGGGGACCAAAGGTACTGTGGCTGTGAGATGGGAGTGTGAAATTTTTATTTTAGGTCACAAGTCATACTCACATAGTGGCTTTTATCTCCAAGTGCTGTCGCTGCTCTCGGTGAGATGAGCTTTTGTTGTCCTCCTCGCTTCTGCATGTTTCAAATTGACACAAAGGCAAATCCATCAACACAGCAGATGCAGTTTAAAACTCATCTATTTGAGGCAAACTCATGGTTTTTAAAAATATTTCTTCAGTTGGTGGTGGTTTCTTTGCTCCTTAGTGTAAAAAACGATTCTGTTGAGCCAAAATATAAGCGATGTTTGGTAAAAGCTGAGCTTGCTCAATAGTCCGACATCCTCTTTCCATGAACGAAATGTTTCCATAAAACCGAGGTAAAAATTGAGGAACTTCAGTCTCTTACCTCTCAATCTTCTGCAGTGCTGCCCCTCCGCTGTGGCTGCAGCAGCGATGATAGCTCTTCACTTCTTCCTGTGTGGTAAAAATACATAGAGTTTTCAGATTCCCACACCAATGATACAGCAAAGCGTGGACATGTAATTTAACATGTAGTCATCATGAATGCAAAGTTGCTCACGTATGTAACCCGCTCCTGTGTGGATTAGTTTTACCTGAACTGTTATAAAAACCTTTTGTTTTTAAGTTTTAAACTGATTACTATTTGAAAAGAATAGAAACACTTGTGTTCTTCAGGTAGTTCCCTTGATTAGGCAAAACATAACTCTGGAACTATGTAGGCCATTCCTTCTTTGGACTCTTTTTGACAGAGTTTGATGATTTAAAGTTTGTCATTGTAGCGAGACTACATGTGTAAAAAGTTTAAGGGGTACTGACATTTTTCCAAGACCATGTACATAAAGCAGAATATATTTAGTTCACAGTTTCCAGTGATAAAAAGTTACTTTAAGAGAGCATGGAAAAACAGCTGTTGTCATGGAACTTAATCTGTTGTTCAAGCCACGGATCTTAGGTAGAGCAGAATAAGTCCCACTTACCGCAGCAGTAAGCTGCTATTTCCAAAGATGAGCTCACTGTGCAGTAAACTGTTTTACTTATTACCCTCGCATTAAGTGTCACAAAAGCATGGAGTTATAGACCATTGAGGAACTTCTAGCAGCAGTTTGCTGCTAATAAGCTGCAGGAATTGGTGAAAACAGATATAGTGCAAAAAGTGAATGGGCATACTTGCTATTATCAGGTCTATAAACAAGCAAAACTAGATGAATGCAAATTATGCTCGGTACCGCTGTATGTCTAGATAAACAACTGCATGCCTGTTAGCTGCAGCAGGGGATAGTGGAGCAAAAATATTTGTAAAAATAATTATCCATCAAGCCCATAATGACATATTCACAACATTTGCATTAGAATACCTCGATTAAACATGCTTAAAATCCATGAATGTAATTAGGCAACAGACCCAGGTGGAGACATTATCGCATAAGATTACATACAAGTTTCTACAAGAAGTACAAATATACTTTTACGGTCTTATCAATGTTTCATGGGCCTAATTGACCATTTGCCTTGGTAAAACTCAGACTAGATAAAATATGCTTTTTACGTACTTAGCACTGGTACATAACACTGGGGCGAAATACATTCAAAAATTTTTTTCCCCCTTTGTGTAGTGATGCATTCTGTCCAAACACCATGACTCTAACATATTCGTTTTTCTGTTCAGTTGCTTTTCTGCTTGCTAAAGCAAGTAGAGGTTTCCTATTGATATAAATGGGCAGAAAGCCAATAAAGGTTTCTTTGAAGAGTTTAGATGAATCAACTGTTGTAAAGATGCATCGACTTAAGGCTGCATCCAGATGGCGTGGGAAGTTGAGTAATGAGTCAAATGATAATAAAAAGGATCAGTCACAAAAAACGCAAGGAAATACCTTTGTTATAAAACAGACAAATGTGACGAGTAAACACATCTGGTGCTTTTATTTCCATGAAACTCCTTTTAATTTATTTTTAGAATAGATATGCTATAGTTTTGGGGCATCAGACTACATCTTTAACAATGGAGACCTGTCAAGGGGATCATGGGAGTTTGATTATCCTCTGCACATGTATTTTATGGATCTGACAAAGTGCTACACCAATGTTCCCTGAGGCATTTAATGAGAAAAGCTATGGAAGTACTGGGTATATGATTCTTGTATACTCTAAGTAAGTGCAGCATCCAAATTTTCAGCATAAAATCAAGCTTGTTACTGCTGCTGATTTAAGTCAGCCAGGCTTGCCCCTTGTTCATGATGCTGCAGTCGAGACAAGGGGGTCTGGTTTGGGAACCTCAGGGTCTCATTTTTGCTTATTGCTGGTGATGTGCATCTGCTGGGGTCAAGCCAACATCTTTGGCATGTTCTTGAGAAGTCAACTGAGTGAAAACTCAGGTTTCCCCTGTCTGACGCTGTGGTTCTCAGCCGGAAACAGTTGGATTTCTTCCTCTGGGTTGAGGAGCCGTCTCTCCCTACAGTCTTGCTCAAGTTTCTTTACAAGTGATGCATGACAGAGCAACAAGTGGATAGACGAATTGCAGTCTGCTGGTATGACAATGTCAGTCTTTCCTGTACCTTCATAAGCTTAACTTCATGTTTAATGCCTTTGCTGTATATGCTCTCTCAGCCAATTGAAAGGCATAATCCATACAAAATTAGAGTTTGAATAAGGTAAATTCTCAATTAAGCTTTATATCTTCAAATTCTCTCTGCAGGGTCTTCACGTTGACTCATCTAAAGGAACATAGTGTAAATATGCTGCTCAGCTCTGTCATGGTAAGGAAAGATTCCACCCAGACAGCAAAGTTCTTGATTTACCATTCTATCTATGTACCGACTCTCACGTATGGTCATGAGATAATCAAGGAATGAATAAAGGAATGCGATTCCAAGACACAAGCGGCTGAGGTGAGTTACCTCCGTGAGAGGACTGGGCTCAATGTTTGAAATAAGATGAGTAGACCCATCATGCAGAGGCGGTTCTGAGTTCAGCAGCTGCTCCTCTGCATCAGAAGGGGTCAGCTGAGGTGGTTCAGGCATCTAATCATGAGGTCTATTCGGCAACTCTCTTTGGAGATTTTGCTGGGCACATTCCATTGACAGGAGACCCACAAGGATCCAAGGCATTTAACTTCAACTGAGGTCTGGGTTTCCATCCTGGATCTAATACCACCAGAACTCAAACTCAGGTAAGTGGAAGTAGAAGATGAATATAATCTATCAAGGTTATAAAGTAAATTCCAGAGGATTGATATGACTGAAGCTAATCTCTACTAGTCTGCCTCATGAGATTTGTTCCAGAATTTTATAGTTCTTCCACCTAATGCATTTTAGCAAAGAAGAAGAGTAACAACAAATTGTGAAAAATCTGTACAATTACAATAGGATTCCCTTCTCCACTGGGAGCAGGCGAATGGCCATGCTTTGCATTGCCCGTTCGCTCGCTTCCGTGGGCTTGGAACCATAATAAGGGCAGTCAGGAGATGGCACAGCAAGATGAGGTGAAGGGAGACATTAATTAGCATTAAGCTGCTGAAATATGGACGACAGAAGGAAAAGAGGAAGGAAGGGAAGGAAAACTGCGAACAGGCAGAAGAAAGCTTGCTTCCGTTTAATTGATGAGTTATTAAAATAATAATTTCTCAGTCCTAGATGTCTCGCAGAGATCGATGGCAAACTTAGCTGAAACAGACACACATACACACACACACGCATTCCTCTGACTGTTTTGGAGATCCTCAATATCCATTTCATCCTCTGCCAGTGGTAAAGCTTACACATATAAAAAGACATGCAGATGTTAGTGCAGAAAAAAAAAAGAGTAAAGTCACACATCAATATGTGAGCACACACACGTCTCTGAGTGACCTCAGTGGATCTGATTGCAGCATGCAATGGACAACCGGCTGTAACTTGACTTGCCCATCAGCCTGAGGAAATACCCAATCAGAAAGGCTCTTCTGGCGAAAATGCTCATTATTCACCGCATCGGAAATCAATTTACATGCGGATCGTGTGCAAGGAGTAATATGGAGACAACATTTACTCTTTTGCCTCAAGTCCCTGAGCTCAAAAAGGACCCACTGAGGGACGAAGGTCTCACTGATGCATTCATGTGACTATATAAGTGCTGTTTTCCCTTGCTGTGTATAGTTATAGGGCAATATAGTAAACACTGTTATTTTCACGCATTTCTTTTTTAATAAACCTTTTGATTGATGAGGATGAGAAAGGCATTCTGGTTCAGTGGCACAAACCTACAGAGTGTATCAGTGATCAATTTGTTATTGATAGATGGTACAATTAATGCTATACATTAACATGAAACTCATGTTGCTGCACTTGTAAATGGGTTTCAAGTCGGGCACAATGGAGCAACATATAGGTAAAAGCGAAAAGAGACATTTATACAAAGATATAAAAAATTGCTAATTTTGTCTGTCAAAAACAGTCATACCCTTTTGGTTTGTCAGATTTTGTAACCTTACAAATGTGAAGTATATGTGTTAGTGTGGACAGGGGCGCCGCCAGGAATCTTCGTGTATCAATGATACACGCTTTTCAATATTAGTTCTCAAAGCAATTGGTTTCAATGAATTTTACTGAGGCGTATAGCAGTAAAGGGGGTTGAATTCAAGTTGGACTTTTCAGAATTTTATTTCTGAAAACCATAATTTTCCTTTCACCTCACAAGCATGCCATTTTGTGCAATCACATAAAATTCTCAAAAATATATTTAAGTTGGTAGTTCTAATGTAAAAAAGTCCAAGGGGTACACATAGCAACACAAGGTACTGTGTCTTTAAGAATCACGGATTCTTAAGCAGCACAGGTTAAAGGCATATTTTTGTAATTCTCCTCCTGATTTCACTTCACTAATCTCCACATTTAATAAGCAGAGAACCACTAATGATTTATAATTCCTCCTGATAATGAGCATGAGGCCTGATCTATTATCAAAACTTTTTGCCAATTAATTTTGTGTTTAGCTAATGGCTTGAAAAAGAAGGGATGAATTTCCTCAGGCTTAACACAAACAGAACCTAAGCTATTCTGAGAGGAGCGGGAGAATATATCATTAAGGAAAAGGCATCGTGGAAAAGATTAGGAGGAGAACATTTCTGGGTAGATGTGAAGGTGTGTGGATTTTTGACAGGTTGAAAAGGCAGAGGGTGAAAGATTGATCCAACACACACACACACACACAAAAGACAACAAAGACTACAGCAACATCATTTCTGTGTTTCTCATTCTTTATACAGGATGTCATGCTGAATCTGATTCTTTGAACTTTTGGATTTTACATCTAAATGTATGCAGATGTAATTCTGTCTTTCACATTAAAGTGTCTGTACATATATGCGAAAAACAGTCTAATCAAAATTAATTAGAATATCATCGAAAGCTAAAGTTATTTTAGTAATTTGAACGTTACATACACAAAGCCAACAAAAAAGGGATTTTTGAGATGGAAAGAGACGCACAAGAAGGCCATAAGAACGGAAAAGAAAGATGAACAAAAGCAAGAATGGGAACACGGACGTGGAAAGAAGGGCAGATGTAAGGACAAAAGGAATCAGAAAGTAGAAAGGAAGGATGTAAAGCCAGAAAGAATATAGGGAGGAAAACAGTCAGGGGACAAAACACTGAGGAAGGAAGAAAAGATAGAAGCTGGAAAAAAGCAAAGGAGGTAGAGGAAGACAGGAAGGACACAATGAAAGAATAACTGAACAAAGAAAGGAAGAAAGTGAAGGAAGAAGGAAGGAAAGAGGTTAAACAGAAAAGGGACAGCACAAGGGAAAAAAATAATGAAAAAAAAAAAAAAAGACATAACATTTTACCTAATACAGTGAATAAAGTCTGGAAATATGTTTCCAGAGGAGTAAGAGCATTTCTTCATAATCTAATTGCATTTTTTACAGACCTAGAAAACATAGAAATCATGTTTCATACAGTTTCATATATTTTTCTCCATAGGAACCCTGTGAAAAAGATAAGGAAACTATAACTGAGGGCAACTTCAAAGGACCTCTCTTTAAAAAAAGTATCAAAGCTATTCCTTTAACATATTGAGAGAAATGTGCGTAACATCCGTTATTGTGAGAGATGTTCCTTAGCTGATCAAAGGCTAAGCTTACACACTGAAACCATTCCAGCTGTAGTCGTACATAGAGCAGATAGAAATCACTATAGACCTGGAGGTGTGAGCACTCAAGCTTGTGTTTTTGCATACGAGTTGGTGGATTTATAGAGTAATTTAATGACACTTTTTTATGGTATTGAACCACAGAAGAAATCTGCGCACACACACCACACGCAGATAATATCTGCAAGTCTCCATCTGAAGTTCACGCTGTACCAAAGCGACATGTATCCGTCACTGTGCGGGTTCATCGTGTTCCTGCACAGGTTATTACGACTCAATCGCATAGCATTTGAGTGAGCCGGCGCAAACAGCACTCAGCACTGCAACGTCCCGCTGGGGGAGATACAATGATGCACTTCTGAAATATGACACCCATCCCTGGCACCACACGCTCACTGTGTACAACCCCCCTATATGATACACAACACTACGTCTGAGTGACACCCATTGACGCCGGATGACTGCTCCTGTGCTGGCAGATGCAGTGTATTTAAAAAGAAACTGTTACTGCAGAAAATTAGAAATGTGTTCCTAAATTATTTTAAAACAACAACCGTGCACGCTAAAGTATAAATTTCATGCGGAACTCCATTAAATGTGACCGACTTGGCAAGCTGTTTAAATAAGCTCTCGGTAAAATGGTTAACAACACGGCATGGCTGTAAAATTCAGCTGTCCCATTGATTACGGGGTAATAGCTCGATAGATTAATGTGTTTCTCAGGGGGGTTCCCGCCTCGCCAGTGAATCTGAATCACTCATGCAAACACAGTCAGCGGAGCTGCCTCCCTAACCAACAACGCACATTTGTATTCTTATTCATATTTCCTCCTGCCGATTACTGATAAGCGTTTCAGCGAGACCCTCTTACTTGCTCGCTCGCTTTCTCTCTCTCTCTGCTGGTTGACGTGGATCTGATGAGGCTACATCAGTTGCCATAACTGGAGCGAATCTAATCAGATCTGGATTTAAAAATCCTAAAGTTTAGAGGAGCAGTGGAACAAAATGAGAGCCTTTTGTGTTTTGCGTGTGCAACGGAGTGTACAGCCGTTGCAACATATTGCAGAGTAAGTCGGAAGCTTTGATGGAGCAGAGCTTTCAGACCTCACAGGCTCAATATCCACGGCCGCCGATAATGCGCAGCGCTACATCACTGGCATTAAATATTCAGAAGCTCAATACAATCCAGGTGAAGTCCCACAACTACACTTAGGGAGGAGAGACAAAAAAAAAAAAATCGGATATGTCTGTTAAAGATGATTCATGCGAGTTCTCTCTTTAACTAACAGCTGTCTGCGTTTCTGAACTCTTTGAACTCAATGAGATGGGGAGCACTCATTCCAGCTGAGCAGTTCAGCTGCTTCTGCTGAAAATGGTATAAGATGGAAAATGAGAACGTTTTCAGCTATTCTCACGATAGAAACCCATAAGTGAACTTGAGCTATAAAATTATATGTATCCCAACTCAAACTGATTAATGCTAAAGCACAGTAGCCTACTGTTACATAGTGTATTTACGAAAAGGAATACTGTTTATCCTATTCCAAGCCTGAAAGTCGTAAAGTGCCAAAAACACTCATTCCTACTCAAAATGGTAAAAGGTTTTACAAAGATCACGCTTTACTGAAGAAGCTAGGAAACCAGTGTCCTATCCCTCGTTTTCCATTGAGCGGTACGACATGGGTCGCTGCAGTTCTGCACACTGTTTTTGTCTGGTTTTGTCGTAGAAGCAGTCCATTCCTCGGCCCCCTTCAGTTGTAGGTCCATATGACAAAAGTATAGTATGGTTAGGGAAGAGCTACAAGGGGGTCACACAATTGGGGGACAGAAAAATGTCAATAGCTGCGACAAGAATGAGACATACTAGCATTTGGGTTTAACTTTAAAGTCCAAAGAGAGTCCAGCTGGTGGTGGAAATGCTCTTCTGAATACTGCAAACGTCGGAGGACAAAATAGCGGACCTAAATGCACTGACCTGATCGGCAGAAACGAGGAATTAGAAAACTACGTCATTAGGACAGCAGGAAGCAAGCCTTTCATTTTCATAATTGTTATTCCCTACAGTTTTAAATTGCAGTCTAGGTTTAAAATGTGTTTTCTCCAAACAACCATCAATGTAAATAAGCTGACACAAAAAAAAAAAAAAATCACAGTAACTGCATCTTCCCAATGTCAAAAGCATTGAGAAGTAAATTCGGTTCAATTGAATTCAGATTAGTTATAAACCTCCAAATTACAACAACTGGCGTCTCAAGGTATTTTACAAAAAAAATATTGTCATCTCAATTTGGTGATACAGACAGATTCAAGATCAATTTATCATTTTATCCAAGTTATTGCACTAGAACATCCAGTCTAGCTTAGTTTCCATTTAAAACGGTAAAACGTTGCATGTTAATTTAAATGAAACATGGCGGTGTCAGTGTCATGCTGTGGTGATCCTTTCCTTTATCAGGGTCAGGGGCTGGGAGAGAGCTGGCAAGAGTTGACGAGAAGATAGTTACAACTAAACAAGGCGCAGCCCTGGAATAAAAAAAAATAACTCAGACTGCACAGGAATTTGACAAGAAAGGTAAAACATTATATCTACACATAGTTTTAATACATATAAATATATATAGCAACAGATTCAATGTATAGAACCTCCATGTGTTATTCATTACAGCTCTGCCTTACCTTTGAAGTGTCTGCTGCTGATCAGTGCTAGAATGAACTTACTGAGTAAATTACATCATCCCTGCAATGTTCTCTCACCAAAAAAAAAAAAAAAAACGGAAACAAATCATTTAGCCATCATCCACTTACAACATTCACCCGAAAGTAAAGGAAAACAAACCATCCGGCACTAACACACAATTAAAGACGTTGACCCTCTTACCTTGTTATTGATGCACAAGGCAAGGTGCTTCCTCTCGCGAGCCAGACTCCCGCTGCGCAGCCTCACCTCCTCCCCTTGATGCATGTTTCTGGAAGGACATCAGTCAAGTTAAAAGACTAAAACTCTCCAATCAACACGTCCGGCTTGGAGCTCTGTGTACACGAGCAGCGCGTGCTCCGTGTCCGGCAGCACCTAACGTTACACGGGGTTCTTTCTCCCCATCGGCGCATACCGAAGCAGCCTGTGCATGGACCTCGTCATACATGGGAAAACAGTCAACACAAAAGCAGACGTGTAATTACAGAGGAGACGCTGGACGTGACACCGACCTGTTCGCGCCGCTCCTCAGCATGACGACCTGTTTCCTCGCAGTTAGACAGAGACGAAGTGAGCACTTTGGGTCGGGAGCAGCCGGTGAGAGACCAGACTTGGAAGATTCTCGCAGCCAATCGGATGCTGAGCGTGTGCGCAGGGCTGCCAGCGCGTGTGTTGACGACATCTCTTAACTTTGCAGCCTTAATTATTCTGCATGCCGTCTCTTGGGGAAACTAAATGGCCACTACGTTATATTCTAATCTAAGACTATCTTAAAGAAAAGTACTTTAAATCCAAGTTGGGTTTTCTTTTGCACGTAAACAACGTTATTTACGTTACAGATGTGAGGAAGAAGAGTCGTACACCTGCAATTAAACCTCTCTCTTTCACACACTTGCACACTCACAGGCATTAATCACACAAAGAACTGACTTGTAAAAGTGTTCATATGAAACTTTCCATATTTTGTCAGGTTACAACAAACGTCAATGCATTTAATCAATCGGAATTTATATGATAAAACAACATAAAAGTAAATAATTCCTAAGTAGATTGAAAATAACGTTGTTTTTTGGTCCACATTTCAATAATAAAATACTGTACATTACCATAAAGATGAAATCCTCGTGAAACATTGTGGTAAAAAGATCATACTGTGGAAATGATATCAAAATATATATAAACACACACACACATATATATATATATATATATATAAGCACATTTTATAATTGATATTTTGACATGTAAAATGATTCATGCTTTTCAACATAGTTTTACAAATAGATATATGCATAGCATGTAGGGAACCTCTATAATCAATACTTAGGAAAGTCGCATCGACAGAGACTCTATCTGCACTGAAAAAAAAAAAAAAAAAAAAACTCCAGCTCAGATTGAATGGAGAAAATCAACTGTTAAGACAACTTCTGAGAGCAGTTGATTGTGCAGGTTTCTGTAAGAAATAAGAGTATGCGAGTCTGTATGAATGAATGCCTTGCTTTTAAAAAAAAAGCATGTCTAAAAAGTTTGAAAACCATGTATGATTTTCCTTGAGTTGGTGCACTGGTTTATGCCATAAAATGTGGGCAAATGTGAAAGTCTCCAAATTCTTTATGTTTTAAGAGAGAATGGACTCTTTAGTTTCTAAAATGATGACATCCAAAATTAACCATCCATGAACAAGTCCATTAAAAGGCCAATGTGTCAGTTTCTGACTTTAAAAGCAAACAAAAAACAGTTTAGTGCACATTTACTCTGTCGAATGTAATAATCAATAGACAAAACTGCTGACACTATTCTTTTCTTTTCAAATGTTCCTTTTGCAAAGGCAAAACCAGAGATTAGAAAAAGGAAAATGACTCAATTGTACATTTTTAGGCTAAATTGTAGGAGAAGAAAATCCACTAAACATCAATTGATTTTCAGGATATTTTTATTGTCAAATATTAAAAAAAAAAAAAAAAATCAACATATTAAAAGAACTTCACAAAGCTTCAACCAATTCTTAGTCTCCCTTATCCCAGTGACATGTGGTAGCATAGAAAACATGAAGAAAATCAAACTAAATATTGATTGCTTGACTAAAACAAAGCAATTCCATGGTCGGTGGTAAACATGAGTGAAATGGCGCCCTCTGCTGTTCGCAAAGGATATACACCTGGAAAAGGTAAAAAAACAAAAAAAGGTGATCCCCTGAGATTAATACTTGGAAGAAAAACATCTTTGGTTCGACTTTGCTAAAGGGCACCTCAAGTGTGCAACAAATACAGTATACATGGATACATGTAGTAGAAATGACTACATGTATCAGGTTCAGGATGTAAAACATGTAAAAAAAAAAAAAGTGACCCCCTTAATGGTTCACCTGTAAATGTCAGTCAGTAACATATGGAAACGTCAAAGGCAAAAGTGCAAAAACAATTCTGTACAAAACGTGACGCTTTTGAAGCATCGTCCTATTTCAGTGCAAACTTGTCTCGAGCTACAGAGTTAGCTTACGGCGCTGCAGACGCAGACAGATGAATGGCGGGCGTCATTTCAGAACGCTCCTGTGGGCAAGAGATGACAGATGTGTAGAGCAGTGATCTGGGAGCTGAGAGGATAAAAGAAATCAAGCAGAAGACAGACCACAGGCCAAGCAGCCCCAGTGTTGCAGTAAAACCCCCTCTTTCAAAAGACGCAGGCAACAAGAAACAGTATAGCGAATTTTAAACATTTTTTTCCGTTTGACTAATAATGATCATACCTGCATTCCCAGCCTGGAAAGGTACCTGTTACGCAAGCCAAAAGCAGACATGGGTGCCAGTCTAGCACGTCCACCCTGCACCACCATACTGGGCTGCTTTTTACTCCTGTAGGAATAATAACGCGGGCACAATAAACCTTCCAGCGGCCACACTGACAAGAGCATCAATGCGAGCAGAGGAAGTAAAAGGAGGAGAGAGATGCTGCAGTAACAAAAAGATAAAAAAGAAAGGAATTCAAATTTCTAACAAATAATTTATGTTTATTGAAAGTGTCATAATACTTGGTTGCAAGTGTTTGCTGCTTCAAACATTGTAAAATTGGTACTTCTTAGACAATTTTAGCAAATCAATAGTTAAATGTAACAAGTGGTAACTCACAAAAACAGCCTCCATGACTCACTAGTGTTGAGTTTTTATTTTTTTTTAATAAAAGTTACCTTTATAGCCTGGCTTTTACTTCTGGAAGTTTTGTTTTTCTTAAATAGTGTTTTGGTCTCATTTTGTCTTCAAACTTCTTTTTCAGATTGGAAAATATTTAATAGATGATGAAAATTCCATTTTAATGATTAAAAATGCTTTGCTTCAACAAATCTAGCATAATTCATCATTTCTCACCCATATTTACACAGATCGGCAGCTAAATTTCACACACGTGAAACGTTTTCTTCTTGCAGTGTGAAGAATGGGGAACATATGCAGTCAGTTACCTTATCATGGTTCTTTCTCCAAAATAATAAAAAAAAAAAGTGCTAAAACTTTCATTCGTATCATTGCTTCCGCTTTAAAGTCAGTCATAAAGGCTTCAAGCACCTTAGTGTGTTGATGTTTTCTTTCTAGTCTCGCTTCTCTTGTGAAATCTGATCTATATTTATTTTCTAGTCATTTATTTAGATTGAAAGACGTTTAGTTCTTTGTGAAAATAAAGTTTTTCTAAACAGTTAAAACTTTTAATGTTCTAACATTATATCAGCCTGTAGCGCTTCCCCGACTTCTGATCGAGTCTCAGTATTCCAGCTATGCTACTACTAGTTTCTGTTTATTTGTTAACTTTTGTAAAACTTTGATTGAAACTACAGTAAAGTTCGATTCACTGATTGATGTATAGATTTTTGATTTTGAGATAAAAGCAAAAGTGCCCAAGTGGCTTAGGTATTTGAATTTTAAAAGTAAAACTCAAGACATCAATTCAGTTTGACTGAATCGATGTAGTGTTGTAATAATCAGTCATTTATGTTTTACAATATTCTCTCCATTTCAGTATTTTTTTAAATTATTAATTCAATTATTTTTTGTCGGAAATGCTATGACCTTTTTTATGCGTTTTTTTTTTAAATATTTTTAAAAATATATATTATTGGTGTTTCCACATTTTCTATCTTAATTTGATCATTTCAAGTGTGTCTTTTTTTTTCTTCCAGCTATCAAAGGGTTTTGTTACACTTTTTTTTTTTTTTTTTGCATTTAAATAAAATAATATACGTAGCATTATGACCACAATCAATATGTAAGAAATAGATTTTTCTTCCACTTTCAATTTGGCCATGGCAGATATTTTTGTTTCAACGTTGAAATGTGCCGATATGGCTGGAATCACCAACAGGGGCCTTGTCCATGTCTGCAACTCCGATAAGCGAATGGAAATTATAATCTCCAACTACATTTCCACAATGCAATTTGTTAAAGCCAAGTGCACGAACAGTCTGAAGCAAGCAGGAGTCTCGGAAAGCGCTTCGATCAACTTAATCACCTGAGTTTAAATGACAAAAATCTGTGAAACATCTCAATCTTTTTTTTAAAAGATTAAAAAAAAAGATTATTAAAAAAGGTCACGTTAAAAAATGCGTCTACGGACGCTAAAGCGGAGCATCGTTACAGTTAAATACCTTTGTAAGCGGGCCTGTTTTTTCTTTTTTTTTTTTATATGTGCGCATTAATAGATGACGATGCGACAGAAAATTAACTCTTATGCACTTCATAGCTCATTGAAAAGCGGTTAAAGAGTTTAGGGAATAAAATAACCGAGCAATAAAGCTTAAACAGTGAGGAGCCACGCTCTGCTGGAGATTACCCACTAAAAGGTCAGTGATGCATCCGACTAAAGATTACAGCGAGGAAATAAGTGTGCCGAGTCCATTACCAGAGTTTGGTTTGGCAGTGATGACGCTGACATGCGATAAGCTAAACGAGTTCTTCTGGAAACACAATACCCACAAAGTTTGCATGAACTGAAATAGGATTCTTATTTTCTGAGTTAAAACCAAAAAATAATAATAATAATAAATCAAGGATTTTTAAAAAGGAGTAAAAGCACCATTCCCCTTGACAGTTTGTAAAAACTTTAGGTTTCTAGCAGTTAAGAAACTTCATGCTGTATACACACACAAGTTAGCTGTTATCAAGAGCAGGTGGAGATGCAGTCAGGTGAGAAGTTGTAGTTTTGTCCAAACTGAGATTTGTCATTCGTCAGTGTCTTTATATCAACATGGGGTTAAGCAACAGCCAGTCAGTTCAGGCGTGACGAGCCACAGATGACGTCACTGGGCGGAGCCAGAACCGCAGTCCCGCCCCATTGGCCGCAGACTGAAAGCTCTGGGGTGGACAGTGCAACCTGCTGGTTCTGAAGCCCAGGACCATGTGTGTTCGCTCAGCATCATCTGGAAAATATCAGCCACAACACGAATCAGATCATATTAGTCAGCACGTAAGAGTCTCATGTCCAACGTACAGCATAATTTAGCTTAGACATGTTAGATCTTTAGAGAGATGGATACAACCTGTTGGCAATTGTGAAATGTTTCATGCAATGAATGGGAAGTGTAGAAGTGGCATGCAAAATGTGTGGACCTCAAAGCTAGTGGGTTAGCCAGAAGAGAAACAGACAAAAAAATGAATAAAAATAATATTTTCTAAATCATGTTTGAGGGTAGTACACAGGTTTGCTCCAATCTAAGCCTAAGTTTTGGATCTGTGTTCCAGCTGATGCATTTTTGATTGGCATGTAAGCTCCAAAGTAAATAACTTCAAAAACCTGTTGACATACAGTCTGGTTTTAGGTCAGCTACACCTGCAGTGAACCAGAGGGCTGTCAGTCAATTAGTAGGAAAAAAAAAAAAAAAAAAAAAAAAAGAATCAATGAATCTTTGGAGCTTTTCACAAGATAATGCCTAATCTAAAAAAAAAACAAAACAAAAAACTGTCTTTTATTTCAATAAATGTATCAATTTATAGGTTTGAAATCTCACTAGCTTTATAGTTACTGATGGACATTGTCAGCACTAACATCTGTATTGGCGATTATGTTAAAAATCGTTTAGCATATTGTGTAAGTCCGATAGAAAACTGGGCCGACGTGAACAACTGACATTTATTACCTTGTTGCTGCTTTATTTTTCTAATTGTGTTGAAACAGTACAGAAAAACATAAAGTACCGGTAAATGATAGTTATATGCCATAACAGCAATACTAACATTGGGTATCGATAATTGGCACAAATCCTCACATATGCGCATCCGTACTGATAGTAAAATAAAATACCACATTCTTGAAATGGATCTATGACATCTCAGCCATACGGGACTCTCTGGACACATAACCAGAGGATTAGTAAAAATAAAATATTTATATAAATGTATTCTTTTACAACACTTTAAAAACTACTGCGTATTTAAGCACATAAATTGCACTGCTTCTAATGATTCATCAGATGGAACGTCGGACTGGGACTAAAAACAACAATTTGAATTAATAAATACTGCTTTACATGCTAAAGATCAATGTTAGACATCTTTTCTAGTAGATCATTAACTCCTGATAAAGAAGGTTTAGAAACTAACCGTTTAAGCAGTTAGCGTCTCCAAACACATCAGTATAAGGTTAAAGTCGTAAGAGCCTCAAACTTTAAAAAGCACAGGGTGTGCAGAGACTGTTTGCCAACATTTGATTTCTCACATCCTGAACCTGAAATGACTGCAGGAGGGCAATTAAACCCAGCAAATAGGAAAATTATTCAGAATTTATTCATTTTGGAAACTTAACCGACCTTATGGCTGCTAGTTAAGTTTGTGTCTGTTTTTTGGAAGAAAAAACAAACAAACAAAAAAAAACTACAAGTCCATAAACATTAACATTTATAATAAGCATGCTTGCCTTTATAAACAGAAGGGCTATTAGCAAGTGTGCTGTAAAAGCTACCTAAAAGCTCAATAAAGTCTAATGAGCCAACCTGTTCAATGCAACATTTCTAAAGGGGTGTTGAAGTGTGCTACTGAGACTTGTAAACCGTTAGTGTTCGCTCATTAAACCTTAAGCTGTTGTGACTGCGCAGCTCTGAATGCGACCCATGCATTTCGGGGTTTGTATACAAATTTGCAGCTCAGATAAAATAATAAATAAATAAAACTCAGAGGTTACAACTAACCTCTGAAGGCTGCAACGATTAATCGCAATGACGCAATCACTCAATTATTTGAGGATTATTTCAATAGTGGATTAATAGTTAACTGGAGTGTACAGCTAAAGTAAATGGTCAATTACTGCAAGGACAAAGTCAGAGTAGTAATTAAGCCTTAAGTGCACAAGTATATATACATTTTGCATTCAAGATATATAAAAAAAAAAAAAAAAAAAAAAAAACCTAAACATTTGTCTGTAAATGTTTTACCCAAAACTTCTCAATTGGCAAAGTTTTAGCGTCACCTGGTTCAAATTCAATATTAAAAAAATAATAATTTCATATGAGAGGACCTTTTGCTAACCATTTATTAATCTGCAAATCCAAAAATAATCAATAGATCCGCCCTGCACTGTACTGATGCTAAGGTAAGCAGAAAGGGCTGAGATTTACACATGTGAATGTTGGAGGTATTTTTTTAAGCTGCTTCAAAAATATTTTATTACTTGAAGGAATTCAATTGTTTATTGACATCTCAATGTATTTATAATATTGTACAAATGGGCCTAAATGAAAAATCTGAACTGATGAGAATAACTGATAATCGATGACTAATAATCACGTGTTGCAGCTCTAGTTGCGACATATTCTACTCGCATCCTAACGGGTTGAGATGGATTTGACTAGGAAATCTTATGAATCTCAGTCTTCTGATGAATTTTTTTTTGTCACTAGAACAGACGAGGAAAAACATTCAGTCTGAATATTTGGTACATGGATGGGAGAGATGACGGATTAAGGATACTCACTCTGCATCTGTACTCGTCTCCTTCTGGAGTTTGGCTCTGGCTGCAGCTGACCGGTTCAAACCTTCACCTGCAGGAAAAGAGTTCATGACAGAGAAAAGTAGTGAGTCTAGCGATAAGCGGTGGAGCTCGCTGAAAAGAGGACAGAAAAAAATAAATAAATAAGAAAATGACGGGGGCAAGTGAAGAGATGTTATGAGAATCAAAATGCCAGGAGGAGACACACAAGAGGAAACAAGTTGAAAGAAATACAGAGGCGGAGAAAACTCCAGGCTCCAACTACCTCTAAGATAATCCACAAAGTACAACCCCATCACTGCCATCAGCGCGACTGCAAGACAAGATGGGGAGAAATCAGTGCGTGGAACAAACAAAAACATCACTCAGAGGCAGTCTAGAAGGAGTCTAAAGCTTAAAAAAAACAAAAAAAAAAAAAAAAACTTGAGGACAGACTGAAACAAACTGACTGCAAATGCAGGCGCAGAAAAACACTTCCAACACCAGGTATCCTCTTATATCCACAATGACTCCGACTGCGATCGCGATGACGGCAAGCCCCAGGTTCTGGATGGACTGCATGCTGGTGGGGAATCCAAGAAGGATACACAACATCAATACCTTATACTCAAAATCCAATGACAAATCGACACATTAATCCAAACAACAAAATCTTAAACTTAAAAAAAAAAAAAAAAAATTTAGTACAAGCCATAGGCTGTTCCCAGTTGATGCTCAGGCACCACAAAGGCCACCATGGGCCACAGTGCACAGGCCAGTAGAGAGTACGAGACGCCCAGCAGGGACTGCAAGACAAGAAATGATTTCTATTAGATCTATTAAAAAAAAAAAAAAGGGTAAATTGAAGCTATGCAGTCTCAGTTATTTGCACTCAGGATTTAGCAATATTCAACAGAAGCTAAAGCGTTTGGAGTTGGAAAGTGGCTTAATTTTATCACTCAGAGCACAGTGGGATAATGATGCATATTAGCGGGGTTCATCAGACATTTAATTGTGGCGTGCTAAATGTTCAAACGAAAAACAATTAAGTTTTGAATCGAGAGCTTTAATTAAAGCTTTGCTTTTGTTCGCACACTCAGCTGTTAAAGTGCTCTGTAGAAAGGCAGGAGACTTCCTGCAGAGAAAGCTTCCACAGGTGCATCTAAATGAACCAGGCCATCATCTAAAGGTTCACTTCTATGGGTAATAAATGGGTGAGAGGAGGACGTTTAACATGATGCAAAATGGACTGAGAATTTGTCTTTTGTTATGTGCAGTTTATTCAGCGACACAAAACGGTTTCTGTATTGTAGAGACACATTTTAGTCTGAATTTAAAAATTAAAAGCGACTATGTGTATTACCATAGCAATCCACGGGTTCCAGAAGGTGAAGGCCAACATCATGTGAGCACAGAGCGTTGCGATGACGGCGGCGAAGACCCAGCCGATATTTCTACCAGTCTTATCGACGATAAAGCCGAGAATTGGAGACGCGGGAGCCGAGATGATGTACACGATGCTGAGGGGGAGGTATAAAAAAAAAACATTTTGGAAAGAAAGATTTGTTTACAGTTATTTTGAGGAATGAAAAAAAGAGGAGTTGCAATTGGATGGAAAAAGCAGAACGTTGGATAGTTGTTTATTTTTGTGCAGACATTACTCCTTTAACGGCGTTAATGTGTCCACTTCAATCAGGCAACTCGTGATTCAAATAGAGCTAGTTTCCTCACTCGACTCCCTTCAGACCTCCAGTGTCTGCGTTAGTGAGGTTCTTACTGCATATACTGATGAATATTTACTACATTTGATTGTCGTTTTCATTGCAGTTCAAATAAACAAAGAACTGTGATTAACGATCAAGTCAAATTGAAGATTACCTTTGGTCATAAGGTGGCTAAAATTTCTGCAGCTTGTGTTTATGAATAATAAAGATATTCAAACATTAGGTCTACACAATAATAATAAAAAAATAACTAAAATAAAGTAAAAAAAAAAAAAGTAAAAAAAAAGTTAATTACCTGTTGACAGCTCTGGCTTGTGCTGGGGAGAAGTTGAATTTTTCAATAAAAAATACCCTGAAAAGCACAGGGTAAGGTGATAAGACACAGTACAAACCTCCATGAATGGGAATAAAAATCATGAAAGTGATTTTATTCCCATGACAGTAAATCCTCTAAAACGTTAACTATTCTCCCCCCACCTGCGTTTCAACCATTTGTTTCATAAGCACAGAACCTCAGCGGAAAAGCCATGGCAGTTGTCAGCTCATCTTTGTGCCTTTCATTCAGGGCAAACCAACACGTCTTCCCTCCACTACAAAGCCATCCGTCAAACCTATTACCATTTTTAGGCCCCATTGCCTTTCTTTGTGGTGTGATTGAGCTTGTTTTTCATTCCACCCCCCCCCCAAAAAAAAAGAAAAAAAAAAAAAGGGGAGTTTTGTCAAAACTACGAGCATCTTTGAGAAGCACACGCTGCGTTCAGGCATCCCGGCAATAAAGCACCTGCTGTGGCAGGATTTGATTCCTGGGGCAAATGCAACTATATAGAAAAGTGACAGTATAAAAGGGAAGAAGGAAAGGATGGCAGCGGAGGAAGGGGAGGGGGGGGGGGGGGAGTAGCTATGATGACATTTTTTGTATGGCACTTATCAAAAATAAGAATAAAACAAAATAAATACATTTTGGGTACTGTATCTAAGGTACAGACATTTTCTAGAGGTTCACTTTAGTTTTTAGGAAGAAAACATTTTGGGATAGCAAAAGGCTTACATACAGAAAAGCCAAAAAATAATTTGCATTGTAAATGTATTATGCGACTACACATCGCATCAATAATAATAATAATAAAAGAAACTATACAACACTAGCAAGATACAGTATATATCACTTTAGAGAAGAGATTGGTATTCTGGTTGAAATAACAGAAACATACATATAGTTTATCTTTGTGTCATGATTTACCATGTGAATATCATACTGTCCCATAGCTTTTAAATAACCGTGCTCTATGGTTTTAAACAATGAGGAACTGGGAGAGTTCTTCAGAAAAAACGCAGCAACTGTGCTTCAGTGGTCAGAGAGTTCACAAGTGTGTGCATTTACTTCTTCATTACAGAAGTAATACTTCATATCGTTACTGGTAACTATTTTTTTTTTTTTTTTTTTTTATGTTAACCCAATGGCAAACTTGAACTCAGCCTAAAAATATGGTGGGACATCAATAAAAAGGGGAAATGATTTGTGATGTTGTGATGAGGGAAAAAAAAACAAAAACAAAACAAAAAAAAACAAGTGCATCACACCATTTGAGTGATATCGTCAGTATTTTATACTGCATGGTTGAGGACAGATAAGAAGCACTATCCAGACATTATTATTTTTTTTTTTCATTATAAATGATGTCAACTTGACAGCGATATACGGTTTGTGTATCTTTGCGACGGGTAAAGGCAAAATACTTACTGGCCCTGTCCAATAAAGGGGAAAATGGCGACATAGTAAAACACACAAATGATGAAGATGAGCCACAGGGACAGGGAGAAATCTTTCACATCAGTCAGCTTTATAACTTCACCTAAAACAGAAGATAAATATGTATATCAGTTTCAGCCCTTTGTTTTATTTCAATCTGAAAAACACAAACGTGACTTAAAAAAAAAAAAAGCACAAACAAAATTGGATCAAATCCTGGAGTTATCTGGGTTTCATAAGGAATAAATAAATAAAAATCTATTTCAGTACATAAGACGAGGAGACTTATCAGTTCAAGTAAAGAAACAAGAAAAAGACAGTCTTGCATTTTTTTGCAATCTGGATAGATTTTTATTGACAGATGAGTGTTAAGCAAGAACAAAGATAAGAACAAAGGCATTATCTTCACTTTACCCGTTTTCCCCTGTTCCTTGTGAAGGATCCTCTCTGCTCTCTTATCAAAAAACGCCAGCACCAAGGCACACATTAGAGAAAACACACAGGTTCCAGCCGCTAATAGGAGAGAGAGACAAAAAAAAAAAAAAAAGTGTCAAGACTTCAAGAACACAACACGAAATATTTATTTCAACATTTCCTGACAACCGAGTAACGGTCAGATGATCAAGTTAAAGTTTAACCATCAGTACTGCAAAGATGAGCAAAAGTAGAAGCGCCTTTACACACGCGAGACAAAGCTTTTCACATGACTCATCCGAGGTGCCGAGTAGCACTTTTAGTTCCCTTTCCTGCTTCTCTCAGTTTCTGCTCGGCTGCGTTACCCGAGACGAGCGGAGGGCTCGGTAAGTCGGACACATACAGCGATAAAACACGTAACCAGAAGCTCAGGTTAAACTCTCTCCTACCCAAGCGAAGCCAGCGGTTTTACACACAACTGTGTATTACTTACCTATCATGAGTGATATCCCGAGCGTTGTGTGTCCAGAGGAACCAACAGCGACTGCAACTTTACTGTACACCCAACCCATGATGTTCATGTTCACTGTGCTGCCCTACGGGAAAGGAGAGCAGACGGCGTTTCTTTCCACTTGCCAGCAACTCACTAAAGTATTCGCACGCCTTTATGTATAGGACAGTCAAATCACAAGCCGAGATGCATTTAATCTGGCTTCTATGTGATAACTGAACACAAACTGGTACACATCTATGAAGTGGAGGAAAGATTTGATATTGTTTCAAATAAAAATCTTAAAAACTTGGCATGTGCGTGTATTTGGCCCCCTTTACTTTGATGGCCGTTGGTAAAACGTAGTGCATACAATTCCGTTGAGAAGTTAACTTGGAGTCAATTTGCGTAAAACGTAGTCTTAGTAATAAGCCGTGTTAGGGCGAGGCGATAAATAAATCATATATATTGCAATAGATATGTGAGCAATTTCAATAGATGATTCCAGATCCACACAGCACTCTAGAATGTCTTAGATCATCAAACCATATTCAAGTGTTAAAATTTCCCAGTCAAAATAAAAACAAAAACCAAAAATCTGTGGCCAGATCCGTCAAGGTGTGGTTTCACAGAGGCTCCCCGTCTAGTCTGTCTGCAGCTTTTACAAAGAAAAATGCGCAAAAATGTCCGTCTAGTGAAATACACCAAAAGATTTGCAGCTGTAGAAAAGTCACTGGGAAAATCACTGTAAAATATTCTGTAAGAACGATCATTTTCTTTCCACTTCGTCAATTTTGAACTACACTGCTACGATTCGTCACGCAAAATCCTATTGAAACACATGAGGTTTTAATGCAACAAAATGACAAACAACTTAAGTTTGCAAAGTAATTAATCATCACCAATGGATGCAAAGATTAAAAAATAAATAAATAAATAAATAAAATACTCATACCAGTCGAGCCATGCTGAGCTGAAGACCAAAGACCAGATTGAGCTCCTTGCCTTTGAACCAGTTCACCGCATACGTGTTTTGGGCCACGGCTAGGGATTCTCCACCAATACTATTAAAGAAAACAGTTTTTTAAAAAAAACCCTTATAAAAGGTCTGTGTGAAAGTGAAAAACAAGTCAATTTTTGGCATCAAGAACTTGAGTATCTGTTAAGCTGTGCTCCTCTTTGGAGATTTGGATTTAATTGGCTAAATATGAGAACTTAAGTGAGGCGATCGATTGAATAAAGCTAAAAAGATGTTCGATTTTGTGCTCATGTGAAAAACTACATGCGAGTTATTAGTGAGTCAAATAGATTCTGAAAAGCTAAATATTTGTACCCAAATACAAAGCGTCCAGCTTCCATTAGCCAAAAATGATTGGCCCATGCTCCAGCGGCAAATATTACCTGTGAAGATGTTTCAAAACAAGACATAGTTAAAAAGAAGAAGAAACAAAACTTCGAGCGACAATTCCACGTCAAGAGTTCAACACAAACCAACCTGTCCAACACAGACAAAAAGGGAAAAGATGATGGTTCCAAGCCTAAAAGAAAGAAGAACGCGTAACAAAACTCAATCAAGACGGCATTCAAAAGGAAGGTTTCACTTCTTTCATTGTAAGAATGCGAGGTAAGGATTTAGCACAAAACCACAGCAACCTGGTTCTCTATCGTACCTGATGCCGAAAACCCTGTCGATGAGAAATCCGCCCAAGAAGCAGAGGACCACATTTGGCCAGGAATACCAGGCATACAGCTGCATGAACTGAGCTGTGTTCAAGTTCATATCCTGGATACGGAAAAGGAAAAAAATAAATAAATAAAGAATTGTTCAGTAAGTAAGCCATTTTAAATGAACATGCATGTTAGTAACGCAGAAGATGAAGTTCCTCGGAATGCGTCGTGAAAGTCATTGAGTGGACATCTCAACTGGGGATAAAAACAAAATGAAACTAAAATTTCTACAACGGTGTTCAACAGCCAAGAGGCTGAATTACCTGTATGACTTGAGTTTGAAGTGCTGCTGGGTTGTCATAACAGAAGTAGCTCCCTGAAATAAACGCCAAAAAGTATCAAACAATGTGAACGTATTATTTTCCACGTGAGAGAAACACAACAACCCCATTCCAAGCCCTCTGGAAATGTTTCAAGACTTGCTTTCAATTTATGCCATGTAAACATCTTCACAATGACCGGCTGGCCAAGCTGCTCACCGAATCCCAGGAAGCACATGAAAACCAGGACGACCACTCGGTGTAGGAGGTGGCTGGGGTCGCAGATGGCGGACATTGGTCTTCCGGGGCCATTAGCTTCTTGTCGACCGGCGAGCGGGTCTTCATTTTCGTCTCCCAACAGCGCCCGCCGCTCCTCCAAGTCCGCCATGTTCAGCTGTTGTTTGAGGAAAGCAGGCACAGCGCTGGAAGGAGGTCATATGACCCAACCGGGGAGATCACGTGACTTTAAATTAACGCGGGCACGTCGCGGGAGCGCGCGTTGAAATATGAGTAGATATGTTTATATGAGCTGCTTTGCGTTGCAACAGATAGTGAAATAACGGGGAGACGTTTGTTAACGTTCTTTTGCCTTTTTATGTTAGAAATTCACGGCGTCTTTACAATTCTTGATTTAAAGCTGTATTTTTGGACAGAAAACCGTCAGAACATCAGCAAGATATATGTACACAATAGCTGCGGAAAGTGTGAAAGATAAAGAAATAATGCTCCGCTTTTGCGTTTTATAAGCGGATAAGGAATTTTGAAAACTTATTGACAACATTCAAAACAGGATGTGAGCACCATATATGGATGTTCCCAGCTTCTTGATCACAAGATAGCTTTAAAGATGTATGGCTGTTTATTGGCAACATCTAGACAACGGGGGGGAATGAGCACTCTTTTCACAATGACAGAAAACGTGATTTTTGGTCATGATTTTTGAAAAACCGTATTTCTACAAAATTCACGTCTGCCCATGAAAGTACAAAACTGATTAAGATGACTCTGCCACTTTTATTTTTGAAGCAGGTGGCAGTGTGAGCAATTGCAAATGGAAACTGTTATTTCTTATGTGTGCCCTTGTCTGTAGAGGCAATCTCTACAGACAAGCTTTCTCTGAAACGTATCGTTTGCGCACACATTTACACAAATCAGAAACCTGTCTTACACAATATAACATATCAACAAAATAGGAAAAAAAACACACACACACGCACACGCACGCCAACCCACACACACACCTGTAGCTCAAAGTTACTGTTTACAGAGTTTGTGGTGGTAGGACCTCTGTGCAATCAGCCATTGGATGGATGGGACAACTGATTTTATGTCCCACTGTGTTAAAAGTTAAATTCCATTTATCCATCCATCCATCCATTTTCATTACACCCTTGTCCCTTAGTGGGGTCGGGAGGGGTTAAATTCCATTTAGCCGACTAATAAATCTCAATGAAAATAAAATAAGTATTTAATTTACTACCAGAAGATAAAGAAAAACACAATTGACACGGTCTAATTAGAGCCCGGGGACATTACAAATCAGAACGTAAATCAGATTCAATAGATAACACGGTAGAATAAAGACACCTTTTCCAATGTTCTACTGCCCTCTAGTGGTTGATGGGTTTTGGTCGTATGCAAGAAAAAAGAATACATTGACTGCATTAGATTATATTTGTCCTACAAGTGAGTGAGCAAATTCCTCTTAAACCAAACCGAATATAAATGTAAATATTTAAAATAGACTGAATGATAAAATTTTATTTTAAGTGCTTCTTTACATCAGTAAAGCATAGGAAAATGTGTTTATGGTGCTTTTTTGCATTTGCATGTTCTTGTTTCTTATAAATACTGTTGATTTGCTTTTAGTATAAATATATTATGTGTAGTTTTATATTTGTGACACCCATTGGATTTTATTTGGATTCTTATCATTTTCAGGAACCTTTTGAATCTATATTCAAAAGGTTCCTGAATTTTTTTCACATTCAGTGTACAACCGCTTTGTTTGTCTAGATTACCTAATAGCATTTATTATTAGTAGCAGTGGTTTATCCAGCTCCAAAGTTGAAAATGTGCAAAATTATTTCAGTGTAATGTCAGTATAATGTGTAATTTAGTACATAGGACCAGCTGCGCAGTTCAATTTTCCTGACATTAAACTGTGCAGCAATGTTTCTTAAATCTACAACTTTTTTCAGTATTACTATGTCACCCCATAAAGCTCGTTTGTTCAACAGCAAGGTTTGAAAATAACCAGATACATGTTAACAAGTTACTAAACATTCTTTCCACTGAATAAAGTATATTTTCTTGTTTTGTGTGGATTTTTTTTCACTCTCTGTAACACACATAAACACGGGGGAGTTGTTTTGCAAGCTGCGCTACTGTTCTGAAACTTTCCCCACAGGCTTACCTTGTGGTTGGTTGGGTGACTAACAACTGCTTCAGCTGGGCCACATCCTAAAAGTCAAGTCCCTTATTTTGCTGCGACACTTAAAGTGAGATGGAACAGGTTTGATACATTTTTTTTTTGTAATTTGGACTTCATTGAGAAATGCTTAAACATTTAATGGCATGTAGGCGAATAATTTTTGATGCTTTTGTCATGTTCATGAATGTCTTCTCAGTGTTACTCTGTTTATCCATGTTTCTGAGGCGATCTGAAACGTGTAGAAACTTCCTGATTTGTGATTTGCTTATCTGACGTGCAGACGCATGGATTCTCTTTTTCACATTTAAACTGTTTCACCACACACTCGGTTATAGTAAACCTCTTGCCTGTCCTTCTGACCAGTCCTTGTGGACATTTATTCTCATTCTTCTTACTCTCTAATATGATGGGTTTAATTTCCGTGAATGTCATTTAAAAATTCTAGTAGTTCACGATTACAGGGTCATATGTCGCAGAATTTAATGAAAGGGTGACAAATGGGGCTTCCTGTAGCTGCGGTCGCCGCTCTGGTCTCACTGCAGCTCATTAATTTCCTGCCCAAATATCAGCTTCTGTCATAACTGATAGAAAGTGGGTTGGAGAGAGATTATATGTCATTATTGCATTAATCAAACTCACATGCACACACTATTATAAGCCATGGGGCAGGTGACACTAATCCTGCAGAACTAGTTTGTAAGTGTCTTGAGACCTATCCTTCTTGGTAGTGCCAGAGTTGGAGAAAGTAATTTTGTTTCACATTTGCATTTTTGTCTCTCCTGGTTTAATTGAACGCCAATGCAAAAACGTGATCGGTGAAGTCAAAAGCTTGCAGCAATTGTTTGTATTGGTAAGTAAGTTTAATTTTAAACCTTCAGACATTAGACAGTGTTTCAGGGTGGATGTTGCTTAAACCCTGAGCTGTAAAGCTAATCAGGAAGCTCCTTTTACGTAAGAACATCGGTGTCATCTGTGTTTCTATAGTGTGCCCAGGTCAGTACACCACATCAGCGCCATATTTGAATTCCAAGTCAACTAATTTCAATTTGCAATTTACATTTTTTTTATTTCACAAGATTTAAGCTATGGGGTGCTAGTAATCTTTTTTTTTTTTTTTAAATAATTCTGTATTAAAAGGAGTATTATACCTAATTTATTTTGTGTACTATTTAGGCATTTTATTTCTGGCTGGGCTGTAGAATAGCACACAAAAATGTGATAAATTGAATTTGTCCACATTACCCTTCTTCTCACTTGTCATCAAAATGCAGCCACTGTTTCAGTGCCCTTCTGTGCTGTTAGCTCTGTTAGGGTTCCCACTGGTGAAGTTAGGTGTATATTTCATGCATCAAACAAGTTCTCCAATCATGGCCAGTTCCTTTCTAATGAACTCTTTTCGCAAGGTTGTCAGAATCCACATTACAGGTGTTTGGGTTTTTATAATGGTTAGAAAAGATTTTGTCAACTCCATTTGTTCATTATTATCAGTAGGGTTTTGCCATATGTAACCCAGGGTAGAAAATTGCCCTTAATCACGCCTTTGCTGCCCCATTGGTTAGAGTGACAGTCAGTCACACAGTGCATCCAGCCAATAACTGCACCTGAAGTGGTTATTGAGGCCTGCTCCAGTTTTCCCAGTCAGGTGTGAGGTGTGTTAATTGATGATCAACAAATTAATTGCTGATCATCAATTATCACATGATCTGACTCCTTAAATTCAATATATATGTTTAAGATGATGAGATAAATGCTGATATCTTTTTTTTTTCTTAAAGATTTGATTACTGACAACGGCTCCAGTAGATGAATTTCATCTTCTGATATCATATGCCATCTAGTCCCTTAGAACATGAAGTAGTGCTACATATATCAATTAAGTTCTTGTTAATAAAAAAAGTTATGAAAAATAATTATCCATTGATATAAAGAAAATTGTATGCAAACATTAAATTCACATGTGCATTACAACCAGAAAAAAAACTTGTCGGTATCAGTTCTGCATGCATAAACTAGCTTTCCAAAATTTGTGGTGAATTTTTTATAATTAGGATCTTATCTTTGAAGTGAAATGATATGTACTTATAATGACAAAGGACATGCACAGATAAATCCTGGTAAATTGTCACAAAACATAGGGAGCTCTTTATGAAAAGGAAAATCAAAATAAGGAACATAATCAACCTTTCTTACATTCTACTTTTACAAAAGCTTAAAGTACAATTGTGCAATTGTTACCGTACAACATTTTGTTGAAACCTACTTTCATTTAGTCTAATTACAGCATTTTGTCAGTGAAATACGTTATTTTCCTTTGTTTCTTCTTTATTTTCTCTTTTTTTATAAATGTTACATATTTACATGTAGTAAGATAAGAAGAAAACAGTTTTTTAAAAATAGATCAGTTTACCAACGAAAGCGTTTTTGTGGTAATCTTTTTGGAGCACTTGTGGTAGTATGTAAAGACAACCGCCATGAGTTGTTTTTAATTATTACAGCCTTTTACTGTGAAATATAGCAGTACAAAGCAAAATAGATTTTATTTGTAATAACAGGAAAAAGTGTATGATGATTAAAAAGTACTTCAGAATACGACGTAGAATGTACAATTTTCTGCATTTGGACCATTTCTGTGGTAGAATGGAACAACAATCCTAAAAAAATGGTACCAATCCCTCCATAATGTTATTATTTCTGATCAAATTTACAGTATATATTACAACACACAAGGCACACAAAACTAAAACAGCACTGCAAACATGCAGAACTGGGTCACTTATAAAATCTGCTCTATGGTCTCATCAGTGCTTACAGAAACCAACTGGAACGCCGTGTTATTACAGTTACCAGTAGTTTTGTAAGCATACTACAGCAGCTATGTTCTTTTCCAATAACCTGCAGCTGGCTCACAACAGCTGGTAATCTGACCCCTTTTCTGATTTGCTTTTTTTTAAATCTGTTTTTATGAGATGCTTAGTTCAAGCCCCGAAACTCAGACATGGAATCTGAAAGCTAGATCTGCATGTACAAAGCTAGTTTCAAGTTACATCTGAAAGCTGGTATAGCTGGTACACCGCAGTCTTTGCCTCATGTAAGAAGTGTGGTATCATCCACTAAGCTACATAATTATTCAAATGAGCTTTATAGTAATAAAATGACTACTGTGCGACTAAGACATGAATATATCGTGCTTATGCAAAAATATTAGTAATTCAATTATTAGTACCAAATTTTCCTCTGCTACAGTTATTTTTATTTAGCTCTTCTTTGACAAATGGCTTTTTACAACGTGTTTCATGTCAACATTATTTTCACCCCAATACAGTAAGTCTTAAACTAAGGGACTTACTGTGCAGTTTGAGCAAGATTAAACCACAGGATGCAGGAATTGACAGTAAGCTCTGTTAAGGAAATGTGCGGATGAGTAAGCAAAAAACATTTTTGCATGATATTCGCTGAAATAACAGACACTGAAATTACTGGCACATCCGATTTGTCTGAGTCCATTCACAGTCTGCTTATTTTAAGAGTTTGTCCAGGCTTTCTAATAAAACTAACTGCCACATACGACAACAGTAAACAGTTGTCCAGGTATGAAAGACATCAGCAGCCGAAACTTGAGGCTGATGTGCATTGATTGATGTGCGATGTGTCATTGTGTGACAGTCTGATGGTGTGGTCCATTGGTGACATCTCCATTTGCGTTAATGAGGATTTGGAAGACTCCTTGGTGTCTTTGCAGAACGTGGTCATGAGTCTCTTCCTGAACACTCTGCACAGGAAAACGTAAATAAGTGGGTCAAGGCAGACATTAGTTGCAGACAGCCACAGTGTGGTTTCCTTGGCAATGTAGATCGCTTTCTTTGCTCGGCAGTCGCCGCTGTTACGGGTTTGAGTCAGTGTATAGGGCACTCGTACAAAATGGAAAGGGGCAAAGCAGATGAAAAATACCCCCACCACCACAAAGACTTTGGCTTTGGTTCTTCTATTTGCAGCATGAGATTTGCTCTTTGAGGCTTTGTACGATTCATAGACCTTCTTGCTGATGAACGTGTAGCAAAACACCATCAAAGCAAACGTGCCCCAAAAGATGACCTAGAACAGAAATAAATAAGTCATGAAGCACAACCTATCATCTGGCATCGAACTTCTACAAGCTGAGTTGTTAGTGGATTAGGCTTGACTGAAAGTAGTTCGCAGGCTATCCAGTTTTGTTTCCTCTTTAATGTAATATGCATATTCTAAATAAGTGATATGGTAGATATGTAGATTAATGCACCCTATTTGCTAGGAGTTGAAGCAACTGCTTTTTAAATGCTTAGTTCATAAGCATGGGGATGACTTTCTTTTGGATACATCAAATAACTGTTAAGAATCCAAGTAAAACTTGTTTCTCAAAATGTTTGTACAGTGGTTACCTGGCAGAAGTAGTTAAATCCCTCATGCCATAGTTTGCCAGCTTCGTCCTTCATGGAGGAGCATTTCAGTTTGCCCCCCGAGGGTTTAGGGGGCTGGTTGCTGAGAATGACATTGGGCAGGGCCAGAGATAGCATTACAATCCATATTGCTGCACTCAGTCTCTGGCCGACCCGAACCTTCTGCAAGGCACACTTTCCGAAGGGCTTTACAATCTTCAGGTAGCGGTCCAAGCTGATGAGGCCCAGCAATAAGATGCTGATGTACATGGTGATGTAGAAAAGAACAGCAGAGAATCTGCAATAGAAGGCACGGAGCTGCCAGAAACCCACTCCTCCATCACTCAAGATTTTGATAGGAATGGTAAGAGTCATCAACAAGTCGGCCACCACCTGTTGGTAAAGGGTGAAATGTATATATTTTTTAAATTATTATTATCGTTTCCAACCGCTATATGTCAATAGTAACTTATATTCTTAAAGAAGAGCTTACCACATTTTTTAAGAAGACCAGAAACGTTGTGGTGCTGGGAATTCTGAAGAAGATCCACGCAGCTAAAGAGTTCAGCACAAGGGCTACGATACAAAGAATGCTGTATAGAACTGGGAATATGACAGATGTCGCACTGGTATCTCTATCACACTCCTTGGAGGCGTTCACCGTGGCGTTCATCTTCCGATCCTAAGTGAACCTTTGAGAAGACGATAACATACATGACCAGTCACTTGAAGAACATCAGGTGCATTTGCAGGTGAAGTTAAAATGAAGTACTGTTGAGACTTTTTGGATGTACCACCTAAACTTGCGTCTTTTGACTAACAATGGTTCGTGGTCAATTTATCACTTCCTCAATTTGTCCCCACATTTTGCATTGATGCATTTTAATTTCATCTTGTCCAGCTTCCAGACTTTATCTGTATAATAAAGAACCAGTATCAAAGTACTTGAACCATGGCGTATTGGTTTATGATCTTGTTGTAGTTTCATTTTTCATAAAAAAAAAAGAAAAATGTCCAATTTGACTAATGTTGCACGTCGGAAAAATGTTATGCACTCCAATCCCATTTTTTTGGTTCAAATCCCTATTTTACATTATCTATGGCCATTAAATTGCACATTTTTGTGTTGTTGACTACATAATAGAAAATAACTTTGACTTGTCTGTTGCCATGTTCCACATACAACCCCCCATCCTGATACATGGGCATAAACTACCACATAAACTACCAACATACAAGATGGCAAAAGGAAGCAATGACTAGTTCCAGGCAACCTGTGAAATTGTAAGCTAATTTTAATACATGCAAAGTAGGTTGTTCCATACAATAACTTCCAGCAGAAGCAAAAACTAAACTTTTTCAGGAAATGCATGCTTTATTGGCTATTATTTGTTCCTGTTTTACGCAGATTTGGAAAAATCTACGTGTCCTATTTTTAGAAGTACAATATGCAAAAGAATTATCCTGCAGACTGCAAAGCTGCTACTGTTTTACCTGTCCTTCAGTTGTAACCCTTATTAATAACTTCTGTGAACAAATCCAAGATGGTGAAAACCTGATGTAAATCAATAGGTCCTAAAGATAAAGACAGTAGTATTCAAGCCATTTTATTATTACAGGAGAATTTTTGAACTAAAACACAAGTTTTCCACAAAAAGTTTTTCATATAAATGATTACACCTATTGCTAAGAAATCGTGTCAGTTTATGTTCTGTCATTTAAATGGAATGCAACTGCCAAGTAAATGTCACTTGATGAATCTATTTGTTTGAAGATACAACGATCCCACTTGAATGTCTGTGTGAAATGTAAGGAGCAACGTTGAAGCCGAGAGCAGGCGCTGAGACAGCATAAATGATGTTTTCAAACAACGGATGGTCTAAGCTTGCTCTGCAACACGATTCTTTGCATACAACCGATATTTTGTGTCAATGAAAAGTCGAGTCTTACCTGCTGTTGTGACAGTGGGCATTGGAAGAATAACGAGAGCGGCGAAAAGTACACGATTTCACAAAAAAACAGAAGTGAAAAAGCCAATTCCCTTTTTCTCTCTTACTGCAACTCAGACAGATAAACAAAAATAAAAAAGCTATTTCTTTTTATCAGTGTTGGTATTTTACCAGTAAAAAAAAGAAGCGGCTTCTGACATTAGGACTGAGCCTCCCTGTTCCTCTGAGCTTTGTCCCTCCTGCTGCTTTTCTGCTTTTAACTGTGTGTGTATGCGTGTGTGTGTGAGACGCTCTTACAATGGGTGGTCTCTGGAGTTATTGTGAGGCTGTCTTGTCACAATCCCAATGAGTTAGCTAGTCTTCCTCCGGGTGAAAGACCCTTTCCTTCCTTGCTTCCTGTTCCAATTGTCTGCCGAGAGTCTTGTTCTACTCCGTGCCAGTCCCTCTGCCTCAGTCAGCCCCACTAGCTGTTGACATAAAAATACTAAACCAAGAGCAAGTTTCTCAAGAGTTTAGACCTCTCCTCTCGCACAATGTTGCACCTCCCTTTAGACCACAACATGTGTTTATCTTAGTCTAAAACAGAAAATGGTTTTTGGTGAGTAGTAAATGACAGCCACTGACTTATTATTTTTTTTCATTCTCTAAAAGGAACAGCAGAGTTGATGGTATTTCTCAAAAGAAATTATTTGTACACTCTATTACCTCAATAATGTAATAATCAAATGCAATACATGATATCCCCCAGTTTGCAAATCAAGTTTTGCTTTGACATCTCAATCCCCCTCTGTGTTAAAAATAATTTTTATTTCTTTTTCCTGAGAACTGTCCAAAATGACTTCCTGTGTGATTTTCCCTGGATTTGACCCAGAAATTATGACGGATGGAAAGAACGTGCTTAAGAGATAGTATGCATGCTAAAAAAAAAGTTGCTCTTCAGCCAGTCTTTAAAACTGTGAGTGAGATTAATATCTATTTTAAATCCGCACATACTTTCAGTTTCATATCTCGGATATAATTTTAGATCCATCAAACAAATGACAAGCAAGCTTATTTTTAAGGATGTTTATTGGGTTGTTAAATGTGCAACATTCCAATATAATTGTGATTTCTATCACTTCAAGTAGGAGTTCTTAAAGCAGTGAAACTGAAGTCACATTGCACACAACTTGTACATCTTAAAGTAAACCACACAAAAACGATTACAGCTGCTGATAGACACTGAATATTAGCAGAACGTCACATTCCTTAACTTCTCAAAATGACTACATTTTGTGTCCTAATATAATAAAATGTTAGCATTTTAGACAAAGTGACATGACCTGCAAACTGCATAAACATCTGAGCTCAAATCATAGCTTATATGAAAAACATTTCTTTTTTAATCACACCGATGTAAATCTGCCTTGTTTCTGTGGCGTAAGCAAATATATAGCTTGACGTTACTGGTACTGAGCATGCTATTTTAATTCCTGCAAAGCCAGGCTGTATGAGTGTTGCAACTTAGGGGCACTACATGTAGTGTGCTCAGGAACCACTTGGTATTTATTCTAGAGCTATTAAAATGCTACACCAGTGACACCTTTTATGGAAGCTTTGTCTACACCAAGGAAGATTAACCAGACTCGGCCTGCTGAATGCTTGCAGTGACCCTCAAAGTAAAACTTTTTGACTCGTTTTCCTGGTAATTCTATATTATTGAGAAAAGCAAATAATTAAGTGAGAACGTCAGGTCACGTGAAGACTGGGTTTATAACATATTATCAAAAGAAAGTCAGACAGTGCTTAATAACAGAATAACAAAAAAAGTTGCAGTGTTGTCACAGAAAAAGTACTTAGAGAGGACACGATTCACAAGTGTCACAGTGAATCTTGTTTCTTGAAGGGGTTTTATTATGTATTCTCCAGGCACATTGTATTGTTTCATACCACAATTAACTGTTACCTTCAGTTGTTATAGAAATGCTGTATACATCAAACATGTCTTAGAAATAATTTGACGCCTTGAAATTGGCCTCTGTCTCTTTAAGAAGCTGCTGCTCTTTCCAACACTCCTCCTTCAGCATCACAACAGTGATTCTCCATTTTGTTGTTTACAATCGTGCTTAGGGCCACTGGACTGAGAAGTGGATCAGTGAGCTCAGTGTTCTCCAAGGTGTTGGCTAATTGCCTCTGCTAGTCTGGGGGAGTCGAGTGGGGAAGGTGTGATGGAGGGGTGCTCTGTGAGACAGAAGCTCTGCTGGAGACTACAGCTCCAAGGAGGAGCTTTGTGAAAATGGGTGGAGCTGTGTGAGAGCAAGCGTTTAGGCACCCTGTATACTGGCCTAAACCCCTATACACGTGTTTATAGGTGTTTGTAATACAATTAAGATTAATTGGATTTTAATCTTGCCATTTAAAATCCAGATTTTACATTTGAAGTGTTCTTGGGGTTTATAGCGATGTTGGTATTAAGGTTTTTTGATGCACAATTTGCAGTATTGTGTTAGAGAAGATTGATGGAAATGGTAAAATTGGGGAAAAAACCTCTGTTCATTTCAGATAAAGTTATACATGCTTTTTGGATTTTTCAAAAAAGAGTTGATGCCTAAAACAGGAAATGGAAACACATTTGCCAAATAAGTTCTGATGTAGAAAAGTTTCCATCTACTGGTCGATCTGAGCACAAAACTTGGAAAAAATTCAGAGTCCATACCTCCAGCTCGGAGGGGAAGACTGTCGGCACGGAGTGGCCACTGGGAGGCACTCCAGGCTGGGATTGGAATGATGGAGGTCACATTAATGGAATATTTTCCATCTTTGACTGGTTTTTCAAACGGTGACAGGATAATCTGATGTTCATCTGTCATTTTAATAGAGGCATATAAAGGAAGCAAGCAAGGAAAATAAAACGCACACCTAAACGGGATCTGATGTTTCACAAAATACTCTTAATTTATTCCCTTTTAAGAACCACGTAATGATATGGCTGTGTATTTGACTGCAGCTTCAGCAAGGCAATGCGTCTTTGAGCTTTTGTTTTCCTGGTGCTTTAAAGCAATTTTCCATCATCGACATTAGTTTTTCCTTGAACTCTCGACAAAGGAAGACGTAGAGCAGGGGATCCATGCAGATGTTGGACGTAGCGAGCCAGTGGCTGAGTTCCTTGGCAAACCTTAGATGTTCGTAGGTCTGAGAGCAGTCTGTCCCAGTGTAGCTGACTTGTTGAGAAGTGTATGGGATCCTGATAATGTGGTACGGGCCAAAGCAGATGAAAAACACAATGATGACGAGAAAAACGCGCAGTTTGATTTTCTGCTTCCCCTGGCTGTTGTTGCTACCGGAGTTTCTGTATGACTGTATGACTCTGTTTGCGATGCAGATGTAGCAAACCACAATGACCACACTAACGAACCAAAAGAATATGTTCAGGAGGACAGATATTTGTTCGTGAAACTGTACTCCTTCTGGGCCTTTCAGAACCATGCACGTGGTGATTAATGAGGCGTTGGCCACGGATTTGTTCGTCAGGAGGATATTTGGCAAACCTGTACCTCCGAACAAAACCAGCCAGACTGTGGCGGATATCACTTTGCTCATGGTCAGATTTTGCCCAAACATCCTGCTGTGTGGCATCATGATCTTAAAGAAACGGTCCAGGCTGATGAGCCCCAACAAAGCAATACATGTGTACTGTGCATTGTAGAAAATGACAGCAAAAAAACGGCATGTTGGTCCAGCTAGGTGTTCCCATGTGGTTGGCAAGTCTGCTGCAGCTTTCATTGGGATCATCAGGGTCATGACTATATCGGCAGCAACGAGATTTTTAAGATACACCACGAAGGTGGAGGTCGACTTCAGATGCACAGATACCCACGCTGCCACGACATTCAACAACAAGGCAATGGGGAACATGAGAAAGAAGAGAGTTGGGACTATGTAAGGGTTGTAGGAAAACCTCTCACACTCTGATTGATTGAGAGATGAATAGAAAGATGGATTCACTTCATCTGAGGAAAATAAAAACAAAGATGAAAGTGGTTAATGTTGTTTAAAAAATTATTTCAATACTAGCAGATAAATTGAGAATTGATTTGATCTTTTGAATGTGATGAATGAAGGTTCTCACCTTGGTAAGGATTAATTTGTGGATCCAGGTAATCAGCCATTATCTGTTATTTATTCCATGCAAATTTTGAACTGGAACAAGATATAAAGGAGTGTTTTTTTTTTTTTTTTAAACAAACAACCAGCTACTTCATAGTGCTTGTACAATTCTTTTGATACACGATGATGTTTTACAAACAAAATTAGTCTTTTTGTCTTTTATTGATTTTAGACACACCAAGCACCAAAGTGTATAAGATTAGATTAAATTTGATAAAATATTTTTGGTCATTTGAGTGGGCAAACAGTCTTTTAATTTGAGTTATCCTGCAGTCTAAGGTGGAACAACAATGACAAAGATAAATTTACATTACCATATCTAAAGAACAAATGTTTCGACTAAATATATCACCTCAGTGAAAAAATAAATAAATAAAAAATACATGTAAAAACTTTAAATTGTATCAGGTTTATGAAATAATTAGCTATCAATGTCCCTGTAGCAGTCCCATATTTTCTTATAGTGTTATTTCAATAAATGCAGACATTATCTCTCCGAATAGCTAAACTTACTTTATTCAGCACAGACTTTTCTGTAAAAGTGCATCTGCTTATTCAATTTTCATAGAAACATATATGCTTTCTGGCAGCATCACAGAATGGCTTTGCATTGAGAGACATTACAGGTGACTAACGAAACAACTTTAACTTGCACATATCTGCAGAAAAATCATACTCTGTTAATTATAATATCACAAAACATGTACTATATCATATTTTCAAACACTTAACACATTTTGTACTGGGGTTTAGTTTAAATTACATATAAGATATCACTTGTATAAAAAAAAAATCCTTTAACTCTTAGGAAAAATTTTTTTTCTCACACCAAATGTTTAGCTTTTAATAAAATGTTTTTTTTTTTTAATTATTATTCATTTATGATAAGCTTAATCATTAATTATGTTGTGAGTTTTCCTAATAAAAAGATATCTATCCTAACCAACAATAAGAAAGAAATCTATTTTGGTAAAAACTTACGACAGCTGGATCCAGTCGCTCATCAAGCACAGAAGTACATGTTGGGTCAGTCTGACAGAGATATGCTATTATAGGCGCTCAAGGACCACCTCTGATTTTCCTAGCAAACACATTGAACTGGCAGCTGTATTAAGACTGGCAATTTTTCAGGGCATATGCAAAAATAGGGAAAACGTGATGGTGTTTTCCAAAAACAAACAGGCACTGTGGAGCTGACACAAGACACCCAAGCCTCAAGCTGAGGACCTATATACTTGATATTTTAATTAAACTTTTAAAGATGCTATAGTTTTCTGTTGCTGGCAATAATATAACATAGGCTTTAATTTTCCATTAGAAGATTAAATCACATGAACTTTTATTGAGACCTTGCACTTTCTCTAACCCTGGTTTACGAAAATTCAAATACCGGAAATATCTGAAGAAAGTTGAGAAGATTATTTCTCTGAGTATGATTTGATTTTATATATGCATATGTTTACACATTTTGGATTTCGTAAAGAATAAAAGAATGCCCTGACCTAGGAGGCTCTTTCCAATGAGCTGCTAGAGATTTTGAGAACTTATTCCAATCTTTTTTTACTTTGGGATAGAATGAATCTCTGACCCACTTATAGAAGTTAATGACAAGTGAAGGAGTTCTACAACTCTATCAACTTTGACTGTTCTCTTTTTTTTTCCTCCTCTTTTTTTTCAAATTCTATCCTTCGGTCATAATAAAATGCAGCTTTGGGGTTCAAAAAGGAGAAAAGTACAGCTATGTTATTCTGACAAGGCACAGTTTATCACTAAAAAAGAATGTGTGATGACCTTATGATTTCAGCAATAACCCTTTTTGTATGCCAAATGGTTTACTTTATGTCACTTTTAGCACATAAACCTTTGTCTTGATAAATCCTATACTGCATAACTGCTTTTAAATTTGTGAAATAAAAAAAACTCTATCCCGTAACTCATGTTAAGTCTGAATAATTTCAAAACAGGATTACATAAAAAATAACTGATTAAATCTCAACTTAGTTGACAGATCATTCAGTCATCTGTCATGATTCAGTTACTACAGCTTCTACATACTGTACTCTGAAATACATAGATATATTAACATACTGTTCTGTTTTCACTTTGGAGTCCTTTTCTATTGGGGTAGTAAAAAAAATAAAGAAATCATCAGAAAAGGAATTTAATACATGTATACCTCTCATTTTCACAAATAAACATAAAAAAAAAAGGATTTCATTAAAGAGAGATATCCAAATATACAGAGAATACAAGACTGGGGAAAATCATTTAATTTATTCACCACTGAGATTTACTAGAGATTTGATATTTGGTCAGCTTGAAAGACAAAACTCCTAAGCAATATTTTCCTTTCTGTCTCGTCTTCATTATGATTATTCTAAAACTCTTTTACAAGAATCATGGTACTTAGTTTCATTTTAGCTGCACTCGGGGAAAAAAAATATTGGTATCAAGAATTTACAGAGGCAAGCAGAAAGTTAATTTGTTGAATAAGCTCACCCATTTCTGTAAAAAAGGAACCATTTAAAGGAGAAGTGCCACAGAAAGAAATTGAAATCAATGAATCAAAGTTAACTATGAAGTCAGACCATGTATTATGAAATGACAACAAGCCCAAATTGATTGCAGTGGCTGCGACTATATTTTAAAAATATAGTCATATTGGATTTGGGAGTCTGATTTGAAGAAACCCTTTTCTATTAGAACTGTATCCTGAGGGTAATTCCTGGGAATCTTGTAAAATTGCACATTTCTGAGTAAAAACTGAGAGCAGAAGTAAATTGCTGCCTTCACCCCAAATATGCAGAAGTTTTGTTTATTTGTTCTTTAATTTTTTGATGCTTTTGCAAAAAAACACAACACACAAAAAACAAGAACAAAAAAAAAACTGATTTAAAATGTCTCAATGTGGAGACATCTTTAGTTTTCACTGAGATGGTACTTTTAAAAAACATTTTGAAAAACACAGTAATCTGTAAGCAGGCTTTAATCTCAAAAAGATGTCGCTCTACATCTGGTCACTAGAGGGCTGTGCAACATAAAATTTACAACTGACTTTTTCACTGTTTTTCTCTTAAGACATTTTTAAACCTCAGGAAGTCTCTCTTTTTTTACAATCTCCCTTTGTTCTTTGTTTCACTTGTTCAAAATACAGATACCTGCTCCTTTTACCATGTCAGTCAGTTTGTTTTTGTAGCTTTTGCACAGGAGAACATACAGAAATGGGTCGAGGAAGACGTTTGTGGAAGCAACCCAGATGGCTAATTCGTGCAATATGAGCAACCATTCTTGGTTGCAGGCATCAATTTGATGCAGATTAAGAGGAACGCGTAGTAAATGCAGAGGAACAAAGCACACACAAAACACAAGGAGAACCAGGAAGATCCGTAGTTTGGACTTCTTCTTTCCTTTGCCGTTGTTGCTCCTGGAGTTTCTGAAGGACTGCAGGACTCTCATTGTGATGCAGACGTAGCAAGACACAATCAGCACGCTGCAAATCCAGAAAAGTATTTCCATGAAGCTCACCACATACCTGTGAAAAGTCAGCCCGACTGGACCCTTCAGGGACAAGCAGATGTCTTCTGAGTCATTGCGAGGAGTTCCATCAGTTAGAATCATAGTTGGGACAGCCGTACCTCCGAACAGCACAACCCAAACGAAGGTGGACGTTATTTTGCTGAACACTATGTTTTGTCCCAGCCTGCTTCCCCAAGGCCTAACAATTTTGAAGAAGCAGTCCAGGCTGATAAGACCCATCAAGGTTATGGTGGTGTACAAACTAGTGTAAAACATGACTCCCGCGTAACGGCACGTAAAGACCTTAATCTGAATTTTTGCCCCAGGAAGTAGGTTTGCGGCCAGGGGAGGGATGGTCGCTGTCATGAGTAGGTCAGCCAGCACAAGGTTTTTGAGATAAACTACAAAAGTGGAAACTGAGCGGAGGTGGAAAGACACCCACACCGCGACCCCGTTAAGCAATAACGCAAAGGGGAACATGATGAAGAAAAGGCAGGCAACGATGACCTTCGTGGACTCAAGGCTCGAAGGGCTGCAGTCCGAGATGTTTGACACGTTACTGTACATCCTCGGGATCTGTCAGGAAACATTGGAGCATCAAACAATTCTCAGAATCGCATAGAAAAAAACAAAGCACTGACATCTGATTGACTTGCTAATGTTGTTAATGAGTCCTCGAGACAAATACCTCCTTGCAACATCGCAAAATTAGAAGAGTTTGTCTGGACTTACGTCAGCTGTGGACAGGGTCAGGACAGGGTTCCGAAATGAACTGGAACATGTTTCTGATTTATTAAGAACGGGGAATGACTTCTGCTTTACATCTTATTCCTGCTTTCCCCAGCATGTCTGATTTGCAATTGCCATTAGGTAAGAAAACATTTGTTGCACTGTCCAACCAGAGCATTTGAATGCATCCTGAAACTTGAACCTGACAACAGGGAACGGATATTATGTAATTGCTGTTCTGCTTTTCAAATCAAAACCTTTAGTTTTTGTGCAGGCACAATCAACTTAAGATGCACAAGTGCATTCTTTTCCGTCTTCTCTCAAGGGACGTGCCAAGATGCTTTGCTCCAATTTGAAATCATTGACGTTCAGACACTTGCCAATGCTGAATTGCATTCAAAGTTATTTAATTCCCCTACCTCTTCCGTCCTTCCCATTCTAACACTCAGCCAGAGCTTCAGTCAGCCATCTTTATCACACTCAAATAGCTGAATATACTGAATCTCTATGCGGATGGTCAAGTCACGATTTGGCTGAACAAACACGAACATATCTGGAGTCAGACTAGAGGTACTTTTCAATTTCTTCAGTGTTTAATGAAGTATGTTGCAAAATCTACAGAAGACTCACAACTCAACAAAAAGTTTTATACAGTCATTAGAACTTAATCTGAAGAAAAAAAAACAAAATGTAAAGGACAAACATGAAATGTGAGACACAAAAGGTCACCATACTTTTTGTTTATAGATAATCATTTGGTATAACAATATAGAAGAAAAACTTTTTGCTTGTTATAAATGGGAAGAGGGAACAGAAAGACATGCCTGTTGCAACTTTTGTCATGAAAAACAAACAAAAAAAAAAAAATCCCATGAAAATAAAAAGTCTAAATTTTTATCATTTTTAGTTGCTTTTGGTTACACATTGTATCACATTTGATGCTATTTCTCGTTTTACCATATGTACTGTTCTTAACAGGACTTTTTTAAAGTGCCCTGCAGTCTGTCACAGAAAGTTTACACATCCGGTGCTCTGTCACAAGACTCTACCTTATATCCAGCAGGTTTGTCTGCGGACGAGTCTCTGACTGTCTCTGACCCTCTTTCTGTTAACCAGCTGCAGGTACCGGGAGGCAGCCGCAGGGTCTTGAACAAAGTGGTCCTGAAGGACTGACAGAGGAAGAAGTAGATCAGAGGGTCCAGCACGGCATTTAGAGAAGAGAGGAAAAGTGTGCTTTCCTTTAGCTGGAAGAAGAAAAGCCGGAGCTTGCAATCAAAGAGAACCCCTCTAGTCTGGCTCATTGTGTAGGGGATTCGTGCAAAGTGAAATGGCACAAAGCACACAAAGAACACTGCTAGCACGAGGAATACATTTGCATTCATTTTTCTCTTGGCTTGGGGAGACTTCCGAGTTGTTTCTGTCCTTGTTGCTAAAGATATCGTACCTTCAGGGCAGTGGGACTTGGTGCGAGAGTAGGATTTGTACAACTCTTTGGAAATTAGAGTGTAACATATTATCACGGCAACCAAGTTCACCCAGAAAATCACTTGACAGACGTGATTTACCACTTCGTGCCAAAACAGACCAGCCTCTGTCTTCAGGTCACTGCACTTAAAGTATGGAGAAGTTGGGGCTTTTTGTGTAAGGATCACATTTGGCAGACAGAGAGCCAGCAAAAAGCTCCAGACGGCCCCCGAGAGGAATTTCCTGCGGGCCAGACGGGCAGAGTTGGTGCCTCTGAACGGCATCAGGGTCTTTCTGCAGCGATCGATGCTGATGAGCCCGAAGAACAGGATGCTGATATACATTGTGAGGTAAAATAACACGGAGGAAACTCGACATACAAAAATCCTGATGTGTGACGGCGCCATGTTGGAGTCGGACAGCACCTGCAAAAATAAAGTGTTCATTCTTTTAGGTTTTGCGCTTCTTTTTTTTTTTTTTTTTCTTACATTCAAATAGTTTGAGTTTGTTCGAGATTAGCAAAGTTCTAATTGTTAAATTGAGGAAAGGCTTTTAATTCCCACCAGATATTTAGGCCAGATTTATTACTTACAGATTTTCAGAAGCTCCTATTTGTTAAGCAACTTTTCATCCACTGGGATAATTTTGACAAGACATTTGATAGGAGATAAATGCTGAAAACCTAAAGACATAAACCAAACAATGTCCACCTCATGTACTGCCACCAATGATGAAGGTGTTCATTGCATATATATTGATATATTTAAAATCTTTTTTCTTTTATTTTAATCTAATTGTAGCCCACACTCTTAGTGTGGGCTACAATTAGCCCACACTAGAAGTGTGGGCTAATTAGAACTTAATCTGAAGAAAAAAAACAAAATGTAAAGGAAATTTTGTTTTTTGTGAAAACTGGAGCATCTATAAAAAAAACAAACAAACAAAGTTGCTTCACAACTCTAACATTTCTGTTTGTGCACCTCTTTACTGAAAGTTTTCCTTCCACTTAACTTTTCTATTACATATCTGCACTTAGCACTCTATGAACAACCAGTTTCTTTAGCATTGACTTTTTGTGATTTATACTCTTGTGAAGTGTCTATTAGAAACTGAATCGTGTATTTTCATTATTATAAAACAATAAGCTTTTTCTGTTGATATTTTTCATTTGGGCTGTTGAGATGCACCTGTATTGCTCTGCCTGCAAATATACATTGAGACAGAGCAACACTAAAGTATGTTCTTAATGAATGAGTACTATTATAACATGCTATAAAGTTTTACATCATAGGGGTGTCTTTTGACCATTTCAAATATCATGTCCTCTTGTCTTTCCCATTTTAAATATGGCTGTAATGAAAGAAACCACTACTGTCATAGATATACCCAAGAACACATTAAGTTATTGGTGGCTGATTTTATTAAGTTTTCTGATAAATATAAAAGCGTACATTTTAAACTTGGTGTGGAACCAATAATTTAGCAACCAAGTACATTCTTTTCCTTTGCAACCAAAGATAAACCTCAAAGTTTTAAATATTTTTTTAATCTATACCAGGAGCACCAGTACATATGGAGGGCATAGAAACCATAGATTTTTATTAATTTTTTCTTACACAAGCTACTGCATATAAATGTAACAAACCTTGAAGGGGAACGTCAGCGTCATGACGACATCCGCGACAACGATATTCTTCAGGTAAATAATGAAGTGCGACCGAGACGGGATGCGAAAAAACACCCACACTGCTAGTGAATTGAGAGAGAGTCCCACCAGGAAAAGACAGGAGTACAAAACGGGCAGAACCAGCGTCTTAAAAAGGTTGTTGCGGGAGCAGGTGCTGTTGATAAGGCTGTGGTTGTTGGGGAACAGCTGAAGGGTTACATTTCCATCCATGTGTGTGGCTAAAAGTAAGAACAAGTAAATGTGGGGGTCACTTAAAATATAAATTGATCAACAGAAAATGCACAACAAAAGACAGTGTTTTTTATTTATTTATTTTTTTAAAATGAACATATCATTTGACTTTAACACAATTCAGTCTACAAGTATAAGAAAAATCTTCAAAAACAACTAAACACGGCCTACGGTGCCCTATCTCACAGCAGAATCACTTCCTCACTAATTTGTTGCTGCAAATTTAATGTAAGCTTCTTAACCGACCTGATCGTTTTGATGATTCGTTTCAGAGCAATTTCTTGGTATCCAGATGTCATGCTCAGTACGCTTTATGCCGTTTCGTGTCCGTCTCTGTGTTTTAAGCAGTTTTTTATCTGGGTCATCACAGGATGAAACTCTCATTTCTCCATTCTCTTTCCTGAGACAAGTCGTAAAAAAAAAAAAAAAAAATGATTTCTTTGTGTGCATAGCAGCTAGTCAGAAGGCTTTTGTAAGTTTTTAATATAGGTTTTGGCTTTCTTTAAACTGCATTAGAAAAATGTGAAAACTGGAGCATCTATTAAAAACAAAAACAAACAAACAAACAAAAAAACAATCAGTTACTTTCCTGCAATCTCTATTTTTAAAAGCATTTGGCCTCTGTTATACAGATATGTGCTTCCTCTTTGCAATTTTGTTCCTACTTGCAACAGTTGTGCAAATAGAAACCTGCCGTGCCTGCCCGAGCTCACCCAGCCATAGGGTTGTGCAATACGGATGTGTGGATAAGTCTGTGAGGATTTGGATTTTGTGTGTCTTTTCAGTTAATTGAGTCTCTCTGTTGTCCCGTTTACTCCTTGATTTTCCCCAGCTGTCCCTCGTTTTCCTTTATTACCTTCCCTGTTTATTTAAACCCACTTGTTTTAAATAAACAAGTGGGTTTAGTTCCCCGTCGGATCCTAGTTGTGTCGTGTCTCATGTCATTATCTCTAGCTGTGTTACCAGTTGCTACCAGTGTCTGAGCTCCTTGTCTCTGCTCACCTGCGCTGCCTGGATTTTTTTTTTTGCACAATTCATCACTAAACCGTCATTTTCTCTTCATACCTGGGTCCACCGCGTCTATCTCACAACCTACAACTACCGTTTCTTGACAGCAGGATCCAACCAGAAGCAACTATGGTGAGGTTAGGGAAAAAGAAAATTTATTTTGGAACCTCCACAGTTTGACCATTCAGACAATGTTACACTAACATAAGGCTACATTTACACAAGTCCGCTGTCTAAAAACTGCCACTGCTTACGGTTGCTATGCTAATTGGGGGGGGGGATCATCCCAAAACTCCGAGAATCTGCTGTAGTTGTTATGCCAGGTCACTATATGGCGCTGTAATTTTAGCATGTCGTTAGGTTTTTTTTTTTTTTATCATTGTTTCCACCTCATTTAGAAACCAGCAACCCACCTCCGTCTCCCATGAACTACATACTGTGTTAAACCGAGCAACTGAAGTAGCACACAATGTCACAGTGTTATCTGCCAGTGTTTTTGTTATGTGCCTGTGAATGCATAGAACAAACACTGCAGCCAGCTTTGGAGGAGTCTTCAGCTCACTAACTATCTCTCAGAAGGAAGGCGAAGCAAGAAGGAGTGGAGGAAAAATGAGAATAAGAAGCAGGGTTGAGGATGAGGGGATGAGGAGATGTCCAGGTGAGGGTTAGAGAGGTGGCGGGTCAAAAGAATGTGACTGAAAATGTCCCAATTTCTCTCTGCAAAGGGCCTACCGAAGACAAGCAGTCAACTTGCGGTCATGTGGTAGAGGGACGTTCATTTTGGCGCACACTCTTCAAGGACCACCGATCAAACTGAGCCAAGATTCTCTGAAAACCTCCCGTTGCAGCATGGCGTTTCAATAGTCAAGTTTATTTGTATCGCACATTTTAGCAAGCAGATAGTTCAAAGTGCTTTACATCATAAAAATGCAAAAAATGTTTTTATGTGTGGTTTTCAACAGTACTGTAAAGACAGAGATCATGGCAGAGAGGAACAAGTTCAAAGAAGGAGGAATGATGTTAAAAAAAAACTGGTTTAAATGTCTGGATGTTTTACTTCCTCTTTCTTAAATTTGATCCTTGTGACTCCAATAGTTTTATATGGCAATAGTTTTTTTTTAAGTGAATTACTCATGTCCATTTAAACATATTGAAACTTCTACAAACTGATTCATATCTAATAATGTCCAAATGTACCTTACATTTAATAGTAATCAAGAAATAAACTAAGTAAACCAAAAAAAAAAAATTCTATTTCAACGACATAGATGTGTTTTTGAAATTTTGGATGAATTGCAGACAAGAGTGACTCTATCACAGATTAAGAACCACTGCCTTACCATGTTGCCATTCACTTCTTTTTCTTACTTGACCCAAGTCTCTTTCTGCCCTTCATCCTAGTGGGCCAGCAGGATGTGCGGCAATGTCGCAACTTCCTGCTTTCATGTCAAGAATGGTACATCTAAAATACATGTATTTCTTAGTGAAAGCTTATGTAAGTGTTCCAGTGTGTTTTGAAGGGTGTTTGCTGTCGTGGATATGAATGTCAGCTAAACTGTATTAAACTCAACGTGTTGTATCTGGAATTGGTTTCCTGTCTGTTCACATTTGCTGTACATCCAGTCATGTTTTCCACAGCTGTGATCTACGCACATCTGCTTCAGATCAGAAGTAGATTAAGTGCATATCATGCAGCAGAGGACTCGCTTCATATCAATGTTCCTCATGAAATTTCAAATTGTTCAGTTTAGTGTCGGTTTACAGGACCGGCTTAACGGGCACTTCGTGCACAGCATACAGTCTTGGTGCTCCTACAGCAGCTCAATAGGGTTGAGAATTGGTGACGGTGCTGGTCACTCCATTATAGACAGAATACTGGCTCACTGCTTCTTCTTTAAATAGGTGGTTTGAAGCCATGCTTTGGGTCATTCTCTGGTTATCGGACAGAATTGGCTTCGGTCAAGCACTGTCCTCATGCTATGGTGTGGCATTGTGAAGTGGACTTTCACTTTTACCCTGTACAAATCTCCCACTTCACCAGTGCCAACACATCCCCAGACCATCATGTTTCCTTCTCAATGCTTGACATGTGGCACCAAGCACTCCTTTTGTATATTTTAATTTCTTCTGTCTCAAAAGATTCCTCTTTTGTGATCCAAACACCTTAAATTTAGATTCACTTGTCCACATCTTTTTCCAATATTCTTCCATCCAGTGTTTGTGCTTTTTTTTTTATCTTGCCCATCTTTATTTTTTCCTTTCGTTGATGAGTCTCCCTTGTCTTTTTTCATTCTTTCACATAGCATTTTTTTATCAACTCCCTTTGCATGCAATTTGATCTACTATATTTGACCCTTTTTATTCCGACTGACTCTTATGTGTCTGTTATCTTCATCTTTATTTTTACATACGTTTAAAAATTGCAAGATAAACTCAGAGAGTTGGAAACAAACATGCCATGGTTGTAATCCTGCATCTTGTTTCTGTCGTTCCAATTTGCATTAATCATTTTTTAGACCAAAGCATAAGCAAATGATATGCGAATGCTCAGTTTCAAACATATTTCAAACATATTCATTTGTTATAATGTTTTCAAACACCTAAGACAGTAATAAATCAAACTGATCTGACTTAATTTTCCATTTAAAAAGTGGTAAGTGTCCCACCAGCATGCATGCTTTCTTTCACAATGTCTGTTCAATGATTGTTCCAACTCCCATGTTACCCCTAGACCTTCACGTGCCACAAGACCAGTTGCTTCTTGTAGAGTTTAAATAATTACACTGTGGGCAGAATGAAATCTGCTCTCCATGGAGACTCTTCTTTAGCAGTCCTTTCAGAATCCATATGTGATTCAAGTTCAGGGGGAAGCAACAAAGCAAAATGCCGTTTGCTAGAGAGTAAACATAAAACCAGCAAGAATTACAATATTGGACCAATGAGGTTGGCTGATGGAAACCCAGTGTGATGCTAAACCGTGACCCCTGACCCCTCCTGACAGGCAGAGATCAATTTTTTTGTCAGGTTAACTGGCGAAAGTGAAACTTCTTAGCACATAAGGAGGAAGGAAAAACAATCATGGTGGCCCACTGCTGTGATTTGTGTGCGACTGTCTACATGTCTAACTTTGTGTATACATTTCCTCTGGCAGCTGTTCAAGTTTGTTTCTCCATGCACAATTAAAATGCGGAGGCCAAGCTTTGTTTTGACAGTGTAAGGTTTCTTTAGCTACTGCTGCTGCTGATATTCCGTCCAGTGTAGGCATCCGGAGGTTTGCTTTCCATATGGATCCACGCGGACAAATTCGTGGCGAGTCATATGGAGCAAAGGTGTTGTACAAAAGGTGGGAGGTTGTTTTTTTTTTTTATTTTTTTATTTAACTTTTTTTTCCACCAAGAAAATCCCAAAAGAAATTTAAAAAAACTCTACTGCGAGAAAACCCTGGCCAACACTAGCAGCTGAACCGAGATTACAGAACATTCACAGTTAAAACAGGAGAAGTTAACGCCATCATGAGTAAATTCAAAGTTTTTTTTTCGCTTCAAACCTCTACAGACGGAGCATTCTTTTTAAAAATCAGTAAGAACAGCCCAAAGATAACTGAAAAGATTTCTTTCCAAGTTCATTTCGATCTTTAGGCACCGAAAGTAAAAAATAATTCAAAATCTTGCTCTAGTGCACCATCTAGTGTTAATTATCATTTATTTACTTTTAAAAAGAATTTCAAGACATGGTCAGTGGCAGCTGCTATTGTTGTTCTTGTGGCTTCCATGTTAGTTCTACAGTCGTAATGTCTGACTTAAGAACATTCCTTCCTCTCTTATTGGTCTCGTGTGTCCGCTATGGGTGTGTTGACTCTCTGGATCAAAACGGGATAAGCACACAGAGACGCACGCACACAGGCGCATCAGGGGATCCAACTGGCTCCTGGACTTTGGCGTCTTTTGGCAAACAACCTTATTGATTCCAAAGTCCCTCCAGGTTTCTGCTCACAAAAAGATGTTTTCCTGGCAACAACTTTTTTTAGCAAAACTCACGTCTGATGTCTGCAATTCACATCAGACAGTACTTCACAAATGCAGTCATTCCCTATTTCTCCGGTATTCGGCGACCAAAGTAGATCTACTAATGGAAATGCATTTTGATTTTTAGCTTCTACTGTGATTTATTTAGTGTTTTGAACACAATTTTATGTATTGTCTTAGACTCTCAACTTTTTCTGAGATCTATCAATCCGTCAATAGATACAAGTTTATTTGTATCACTTTTCAGCAACAAGGCAGTTTAAAGTGCTTTAAAAAATAAAACACAAATACAAACTTACAGGACACAAATGTCATGGAATCTATGGACATTTGTGTGGTAAAATGGAAAGCTAAGCAGGAACTGTATTATACTAATGCTGTCATGCAAAATATTTATTTGTGAATGAAACCAAGACAAACTGACCATGCTGTGTGGATGCATTTCATTAGCAAGGATATGAAAGCTTGATTAAAATATAAATGAAGCTAAATATAGGGCAGTCCTTGGAAAAAAAAAAAAGTTAGATGTAAGTAAATTCAGATTGGGACAAAGTTTAACATTCTATCAGGATGACCATAAACATCAATTCAGAACAAATTGGTGAAGGTGGCGATAAAGCCAAAATGTGAAATGGCACAAGTGTGCAAAATTCATAGATACAGGCCAAAAACGCATGAAAAGAGCTGATGTACAAAAATAAATGCAAATTCACACCAGAGATTTATATTTATCCAAAAATACATATACTTAAAATCCTGTATTCCTTTCATCGCCCTCCAGTCACGCAAAATGTTTTTATCACACAAAATTACTATAAAAGATGAAAACTTCGGTTTAGGGTTGAGAAAATAATATGGAGAGCTGTGCCAAGACAACTGGAAAACAGCAGGACAACAGCACTCTTTGAGGCCCGGCCTGTTTGAGATACCGGGCATATTTGACATGGTGTCGATGTGTGCTCGGCGGAGACCTGTGTGCAAACAGCGAGCAGCTGAAAGGCCAAGGGACTGTTCAGAAGGTGTTACACCAACAACTGTGCAGTGTCAGGAAACCCGGAGAAGTCATCCAGAGCAAAGGATTAACCCCTTGGGCACTAGAGGACCCAAATTTGGGTCCTCAGCAATTGCTTTTACAAGATCTGGTGCCCAAGAGGCAACAAATAAAGTTTGCACATCAGGAAGATTTTGAAAAGAAGTTTAAGTTGCCTAAACATTTGCTCTTTTTCATGGGTAAGCGTCTGACAGGCAAGAAGGTAGCAGATTACATTTTGCAATTGTTGTTTTTAAAAAGAGCATTGGGAAATGCATCATTTACCGTTCAGAAGTAATGGCCAATCTGTAGAGGTTGGGTTTTTCCTGTGATCTCATCTTACTAACATCTATGAGAGGCAGACAAGCCACAGCAGGTGATTCAAATGATGTCATGTAACACGGCTGAAATAAAACCAAGCCTGTTAAACTCCTTAAACGCTCAGTAAAATAACTTTGTTTACTAGGTTTCTTGGAAACTGGTAGCGTTTCCTTATGTGTTTTTGATTTCCATATGTAAATCTTACAAAATGAATAGTTTGCCACAGCCTCTCGTTTGCAGTTACAAAAGAGAGGTTGTTTTTTTTTTTGACTGAACCCTTGATGCCATCTGTTGGTTACATACAAGGATAACAGGCAACATGCATGGATTTAAGTAAAAATGTTGAGATGACTACGGGTTCTATTATGATCTGAATACTTAAGAAGCCCAGTTTACTAGAACTGGAGAATGCATTTGCACAGAACCCTCCAAAACAAAGTCCTAAGGTGCATTCCCATCTTATTTATAGATGTTCACTGTTTCCTCAGCTGTGTGTGTCAACTCCTTCAGCTTGCATCTAAATTACAGGCTGGCTTTACAGCAAAGTGCAAAATGAGATGTTGTTTCCAGAAACCTGGAAGAACCTCTGACTGGAAGCAAGCCTCGCCAAAGGAACAACATTTGCCATCATAATCCATTTTAACAACAGTTTGTGTTGTACAAAGTTTCTGTGTATTGACATTCCCAGCATATAAATGGTAGTGTGTGTTGAAAGTCGCGCAACTAAGCCACACCTGGAGATACTGCAATAAAAATTTGCCTTGCATTAATAATTTATTTTTCTCTTGTTGTTTGGCATTGATTACTAGAGTTTTAATTCTTGCCTCAGATAAAGCTGAGAGCTGTTGCAGTCTAATACGACGGCTTTGGCTCATTGAGAAGGTGTCCGTAGATGTGAAGCACAATGATTAGGAAGTACTTTGATGTTTTTAGCACAATGCCTAAGCGACTGAAATGACCCTAATGAGATGTACAAACATCAGGCTCTACCAGTCCACCTGGAAAATGTTTGGGAGCCAAAGAACACATCTGCACCCAATTAAACCGAAGGACCCCCTGCTGAAGTACTTCCACTGTCCCCAGGGTTGGGAACAGGCTACATAGAAAGTATTTTTGTATTAAAATGCAAATACCATTCACTGCAACACAAAAACTCACTGTGTATTTTAGGATTTTATTACATGTAATACTTGCCACATTTACTTTCTGAAAAACATTGAGTTTACAGCTAAAGTTAGATAAGTTATGACTGTGATGTTTTACTATAGTTCCAAAGTGAAATGGTTTCTGATACTTAATGCTCAACGGTCCAAATCTGGTTTCTAGATTAAGTCGAGGAATACAATGGAAGGCCTTTTAACAAGCTTGCTCCCAACTTACGAGTAAAAGAAAACACATTTTATGTTTACATTTGTGCCATTTTATAGTAGAGCTCCATGGACGCTTGTCACTATCACTATTTGTGCCTCAAAAAGATTACGTTTCTTTCTTCACACAGAGAAATAAGTGACATAAATCTAAAGCACAATGCAGCTATTTCATATAAGAACAAGTTAGGTTAAAGCTTGCAGATACCTACAGGCAGAATAACCCAAAGTGGGAAAAAAATACCTTCAATGAGCTGGCTTAACTCAATTCATTTATTTTCCAGGAGCATTGCTATTTTCCTTATTTTCTTGTTTTTGTTTTCTTGCTCTTATTGTTTTAGAATTCCATTTTACAAAAGTCGAAGCATTATTTAACCTACAAAGTATGTAACTATATGTTTGTGTAAAATGTTATTAATTTGCCACACTCTTATTATCTTACCTGTGTATGTTGTAAAAATGAAAGTGTCCAGGTTACATATGAATGTATGCAAAAACAAAAAAAGCTTTTCAGATATGAGCTTAAAATTCACGTCATCACACCGGACTCACCCAATCTGACACACATGGCATTATGCAACATAACTGAGTGAATATCTTGCTACAGTGATCACTAATATTTATTTATTGTTGCTACAGTGTTTTGAAATAGGAAAGCAGGTGAAACATCACCCAAACATCCAAGTTTTGGCCTGGAACTGGACCCCCACTGTTCTTTGCTTCTGTTTGTACTTTGAGCATTCCTCTTTTGAGCAGCTGTTTGACATAAAACCAATGTGAGTGCACAACCTTTGTTTCTTGCTCCTGATGGTTATTAGCTCTGTCCGTGAGTTAATTTGGGTATTTCAGCTTACCAAGTCGCACCACAACTTGGAATCCATTAGGGTTACAAGTGTCAGTGAAATAATTTACTACTTGAAAAAATGTATGTTTATTTCTAACATTAAGGATGATGTATTTTAAGTTGTTTGGTTCACGTTTTGAGATTTGAGTAAAATGATTGTAATTTAATTTGTCTCGGAACTATTTTTGTTAACCCCAGATTTGCATGTATGTGACAGACTGAGGGATTTGAGTAAACAGAATGAACAGAAGCCTGGATCAGAGCTTCGTGTAGCAGCCTCATGTCTCCTGTAGCTGTCAAGGTATTTTGCAATTATGTTTTGTAATATTTTGTGAATTTATCAGTTATGGTGTTTTAATTACTTTATATTTTAATTTATAGGTGGACAAGACAAAGACTGTTTCTTAAAGACCTCCAAAGTGGCAGGCGGCCACGAGGCAACTTTTGTTAAAGCATGCGTCACCTGACTGTCTGTAAATGTATCTATATCTAAAGCTTTGTCTTTTATTTCTATAGTTTTCACGGCGTTTAATAAAGAGCCCGTCTAAAGGAAGCTGTGCCAGTGTTGTCACTTCGGAGCTACAGGGGTTAACATATTCTCTTATTAAACCACACATCGCTAAGAAAGTGTCTGGGTCTCATGCAGTTTTTTATGTAAAGTTTTACATCCATGAAGACTGCTGCCTCCAACAATCGACGAACGCTGCATGCATATCCCACAAGTCTTTGCTGACATGTAAAATATTATTCCCTGTGGTTCCAGCAGAAAGATCAAGAAACCTGAACGGCAGTTGTAGACTGACAGCCGCGACCTTGAAGAGAGGTGCAAGAGATCGCTGTTCCTTGTAGCTGGAAGTCGGAGGTGCGGATTCTGCACTGTCCGTGAGAGATTCCAACAGGATCGCTGTTGCAGACACAAATGCATTTCCTTCGTAGAGTTAATATGTGTGTGATATTTGTGTATTCAACAAGCTGAGAGTGACAGAAATAATCTTTAATATTATAAACATGTGTAACCGTCTTCTTGATTTCTGCATTAAAAAAAAAAAGAAGAAAGCATTCATTGTGTCCTGCAGGGGACTTCAGCTTGAGGCTTTTAAAAAAAAAGGGCATCCTGTAATGTTAACAGAAGAGTAGTGTCTGAAAACCACTGCTGGATAGCTCCCAGCATCTGAAGACATTAGCTTCCAGCTTCGCACTGCCAGCATTTTATTTCATGTATGGAATTTGTCCCACAAACCAAAAGTATGTCTCACTCCATTGTGGTTTTCCTCGTCTATCCAGTCAAAACTCTTTCACTTCCTTTCCTTCGTCTGTCTGCAGGTACTTTTTTCCTCTTAAAAGTACATTGTAGCCCTGTTATAAATACTCCCTGTTGATTAGAACAGTAGTCGGATATATCAGTTACTAATCAAATGATTAGGCAAAAGGTTAAAGGAGAAACCTGATTTCAAAACCAGGTCTGAGTGTAGAGAAGTAATTTAACAGTAATGTAAATAACATTTGCAACAATTCAAATTGTTGAAAATGTGAAACAAGATGTACTGGTCGAGCTAGACAGAAACTAGTGTAACCTAGATGCAAAATGCTACTGTATGTGACGTAGAAAGTAAATATATTTAAGACAACTTGTCCACTTTGAATAGATTGAGCTAAGTAGAGCATAAATGTATATTACACTTTTTAGACATTTTATGTGCTGAAAAAAATTTTAAAAAATCATTTGCAAGTTTCCTTCTCTCCACAAATTGTGGAGTTTAAGTTTAAGCGGTATAAAGATGTTGCAATAAACTGTAAAGTATTGCTAAACAGCCTTCAATGTCTGCTTTAGTTATGAAATATTTACCTTGCATGTGCTACATGTTTTCCTAAAACATCCAGGGGAGTTTGCAGCTTATGTCAAGTAAGTAAGCCAAGGGGTAATAAAATGAAGAAAAACAAGCTTACTTTGCGTTTTTGGTATAGCTTTCCAATAATATCTGAGGCTCTTTGAAGTACATTACACATTCCTGTCTAAAGTTCTCATAAATATTCAAAAGAGTACATCCTGTCTTAAGAACTGAAGCAGCAGAACTGAAAAAATAAACTAACGTTATCCATGAAGGTCCCGTTCTGTGAATAATAATCCCTCTTCAGCAAAGTGAATAACATAGACTATGTAGTGTTTTAAGAATGGTGATTTTGATTTATTATCATTCAACTCATAAATGAAAACACTTTCTGCAAATCTGCATTACAAGGCAATTCCCTCTTTCTCAATATTTGCCTTGGTGATTATGCCCTGCTCTTGATTGATTCTCAACTTTGAAAAAGTTTTTCCTGACTCCGTGAAAATTGATTTATTGGAAAATACATATTTAAAGGGCCAGTACTCTGTATTTTCCAGGCATATGGTATAATTTTATAGCACAATCAAGTAACTGTTATCTTCACTTGGTATGAAAATGCTGTACATATCAAACATAACTTAAAAAAAATTTGACTTTGCAATTTGACAACTTGAAATTGGCCACTGTCTCTTTAAGAAGCTCCTGCTCTTTCTGACACTCCTCATTTAGAACTTCATAATAACAGGAATGTTGGACTGAGAAATGGTTTGAACAATAAGCTCAGCAGCTTTGCTGTCCTAAACAATAGCACAGGTGTAACTGCTTCAGTATAAACAATAATACAAGTGATTGAAGAATGGGTATTGACTGATACAGAGTATCAACACAAAACACTGCCACGTTTCCCAGGACAACAAGTAGCAGGAGCCAAATTTCCTCAGGAACACCTGAAAACAATCATGTACAAATGTTACACCTAAATAAAAGATCTTCCTAATTTTAAACATGTCTATACAATTAATGCTTTTACTTCCTTTATATCTCTTTTATGGTTTGGTTTGCAGGAAGATAGTAAAATCAGTAAAAAGTTTTACCTACAAAAATTAAAGGTTGGCTTGTGGCTTCCTTGTTACAGAGGAGCTTGGTAAGGGGCTAAGTTCACAACTAGATATTGAAAACTGCCCATAAAACATTGATTTCAAAAAGAGACATTGCCTTCATTTAAATATTTTTTTTATTATCTCAGTATTCTAGTTTTTAACTTAGCAAAACCCACATAAAAGAAAATAACAGTCATGTTTATCCTTCAATTTATTGTCATGAGATACTTTGAAATGATTACTGATGATTGTAGGCGATACTGTGTATTACATTTCCTGTTCAGAAATTAGAACTTTTTTTATTGTCACAAAAAACACTGACAAAGAAATCCAATTTTGTTTTGAAAAAATGGTCTGTATGCCCTTGCAGATATGTCTCCAGTGTATGACTAATATATGATTTTATGTAATTAAAATAACTGTGTAATTGAGAAAATTGTCTTTAGAAGACTTTTTAATGCATATTTTACCTCCTGTTATTTTAATTTGGCTACAAGTAAAACAATGTGTAATGACTGCAGCACTCAGCAGAAATCCCACATTGGAATAAACACAATTTCCAGGCTGAAAAGGGTGGCTCCCACAGGAGGTGGGAATTACAATTCTCATGACCAGTGAAATGAATTCTAGTTCCATCATTTCCCAAGTTTAACAGGCTTGGTCAACTTAAATCTGCAGCATGTATGAAAGTCTAGACACTCAGTTTCCACTTTTGGCAATGGCAGGCAGGGTTTTCCAATTTCTATAAAAGTCCATTAAAAAAATATCTTTAAATATTTAGTTATTATTTCCAAAGCCCAAAGACTCAAAAGAATCCAATGATGTTACAGCACAGGAAACATGTGTGGCTTGGTCTCTCTGTGTTGACAATTAAATTTACTACCTTCTCTCAAAGTACAAGAACAAATGTGACTTTTGAGTCTGTGCCAACGTAGTTTTTGGCTGAGCATTTGTACTGTCCAGAGTCAGAAGAAGACGGCCTCTGGATGACAAGTGTGCCCTGTGGGTGAAGCAGCTCACTACCCGTAGGCCGACCCTGCTCTGCTGTTGAAAGAACTGAATGATCTGGAAGTTCCCAGGTGATTTCTGGCTTAGGGATTCCAGTTGCAGCGCAATTGAGCTTTAAAGGTGTTCCAATTATTGCCGTCAGTCTAGGAGGTGGACCCATGGTGATCTGTGGAGCGTAAGCAATCACAAGGACAGGAACGGTAATGAGTGCCTCTCCAGCATTGTTGTGAGCCCTGCAGATGTAGTTTCCTTTGTCGTGGACAGTAGTGTCATGAATAACCAGAGTACCATTCTCTAACAAATGGTAGCGACCAAGTATCTGAGGCTGAGAAAGAGTGTGACCACCAGGAATAGTCCAGTAGATTCTGGGTCGGGGACTTCCATCAGATAGACAGTGAAGGAACAGGGGTTCCCCAGAAATGCTGCGTATGACGCCTTTAGGCCTTGTGAAGATGTATGGCTTCAGTCCAATGTTCAAAATGATTAGTTTCTCTATGTACCCCACAAAGTTCCTGGCCCCACAGCGGTACTTTCCAGAATCTTCTTCACGAGAACTATAGATGACTAACGTCCCATCATCACCTGGTTTGAGACGAGAGCTGTGCCTGGATCCACTTGTAATCCGTGTTCCGTTAGGCAAAGTCCAAATGATCTCAGGCTGTGGTTGACCATTGGCTGAACAATTCAGAATGGTTGTTTTCCCAATCCGACTCATAATTCGTTCATTAAAGGGGTTCTTGAAGATTGGCCTATGCAGCACACTGGTAACCTCCAGTTGCACGACCATAACTGCCTCTCCTCCGTCATTCCTTGCCAAGCAAATGAATTCCGCACTATCAGAAGGTCGCACATTCCGAATCTCTAGAGTCCCATTATGATGGACATTAATCCTGCTGCCAAAGTATGGTGCTGAAAGAAAAATATTGTCAGGCATAATCCAAGTGACGGTTGGTGTGGGATCACCTTCAGCCTTGCAGTCCAAAAGTTTCCTAGAGTGTTTTATGGCCACATCTTTGATAACAGTTCTGTTCTGTTGGTAGCCATTGATGACCGGAGGATCCCCATCAATGTCTAACTTATAAATCCTTCGGTTTTCTCCAACAGGATTGCGAGCCATGCAGACATACTCTCCAGCATCAATAAGTGTCACATCTCGAATACCCAGTGAACCATTGGTGTGGATTAAGTACCGCTCATTTGACGCCGCTATTACGTCATTGTTAGATAGCCTCCATAGAATTTTTGGTTTTGGCTCCCCGAAAGTTTCACAGTCAAAGCGAATATTTCCTCCAGGCTTCACTCTGGCGTAGATTTGGCTAGGCAGACGTATTCTTGGGGCAGCTGTCACCACGGTAACATGTACATGCATCTCGTCTTTTCCCACCTGGTTCTCAGCGTAGCATGTGTAATCCCCCTCCTCAGAAGTACTAACCTGGAGGAATATGAAAGGAAATGTTAAAATTAGTTTGCGAGTGTTTTGCAGAGATTTGCCATTGGTAAAAAGGTTTACCTGGTTCAAAAACAGAGTTCCATTTTCAAACAATGTATAGCGACGTGATCGTCCTCCTCCATGGCCAGCATCAGCCTGCAAAGCACTGTTGACCATTGTGCCATCTGGTAGGCCCCAAGAGATTTCAGGTTTTGGTGCTCCTGAGGCTTTGCAGTCTACTCTCAAGTCTTTGCCATAGTGAACCTGTTTTTTCCTATTAAACTTAGGCTCTATTTTGGCTGGCTTCATCGACACAGTGACTCTCATGAGCCGAAGAGCATCTCCAATTGGACTTTGTGCCACGCAAAGATAATCTCCAGCATCTTTATCACTTACTGTGTCGACAATGAGGGTTCCATTAACCAGGACCTGAATTCTGCTGCTCATCCTGAAAAATACATAATTATTAAAAGACATAACAGACAATACATGCTACTGTACTGTCTTAAAACTGTGATTTACAAGATTTAAGTCACTGTATAAACATGAGAAATACTGCTAGTGTAGTTTTTCACTCGCATACCTCCCTGTTTGTCCATTGTTATCACCTGGTTGTAACTAAAGAGCAAATACCAATTCAATTAACATTTGAATTGTATGAACAATACTTGGAGAGAACAGAGGAAGTGCTAGCATTTTGTTGAAAAAGACAAATTGTTCTCTTTTAAAAACACAACAGAAACTGCAATATGTAAAGAATGACAGATTAAGAATGACAGCATTAATTTGGCTTAAAACTGTCATTACAGGACAAACGCTGCTCTTTTGGGTGTTTCCGTGAGGAATTGCGATGCAGTTTTAATCTATGTATTTGCTAGAAATGTCTTTATATCATGGCTATGCTAATCTAATTGACATTGCTTCTTTTTTTTTTTTTTTTTACCTGCGCCACTGGTCAACAACAGCTTTTGATGGAAGCCTCCAGAGGATCTTTGGTTTAGGTTCTCCTGTTGCTAAACAGTTGAGCCTTAACTGATCCCCAAAAGACAGCTCTGTCATGTTTTGAGATGTCTCCACTATCTCAGGTGGATGCTCTTGTTTTTCCACTGACAGAGTTACTACTCTTCGCTCTGAACCAGTGGAGCTGGTAGCAATACATTCATATTGTCCACCATCTTCTGGATTCACTTCTTTTATAAAAAGGGTCCCATTTGCAAGCACCGATATCCTTTTTTCACTCATACGTTGATGAAATCTGACCACTGATCCATCATGGAGGACCCAGTGAATGGTGGGATGTGGAGTGCCGTAGCTACTGCAAGGGAGCCACAGGTTTTGTCTCCATCTAGCTTTCAGCTGCTGCCGTTTTTGCTCAACAATACCCGGGGGTGCCGCAACCACCTGTAGGCGTACAGTAGCCATATCTGCTCCTGCTGGATTACTGGCAATGCATTTGTAATATCCCCTGTCATAAACAGACACATGGTCTATAATCAGGGTCCCCTCAGACGATACCAGTACCCTTCCTCTCTCTGTATTTTCACCCTTAACTTGGGTCCTGTTTGCCAAAATCCAAGAAATCATAGGTAACGGTCGGCCTTCGGCTTTGCATTTCATTTCCACTCTGTCTCCCGTGTGAGATTTAATTTCTCTCATTTTTGGCTCAAGGATCCGTGAGGGGTAGGTTACCACAGAGAGGGTGACAAGAAGTTTGTCTGATCCATGATCATTCTCAGCGAGACAAAGGTATTGGCCACGGTCCTTAATATTGGCATTTTGGATGGTTAGGGTTCCGTTGCTCAGCACTTCAAACCTGCCCATTTTTTCACTGATGGAAATAGTGTTTCCTAAGACACAAAAAAACAAGTAAACAAGTTAAAAAAATATTAATAACCCATACAAAACCAGGAAAGGAAAATAAAAAATAGACCAAAAATTTTTTATTTGTGATCTACGGAAACAGAAAATCTGAGACGGTGTTCAATCTCAATCATCCAATGCCAGGACTGTTGTTCAGTATGTTTTAGATGTTTCCCTCATTACTGACTCAAGTAAATCCGTTAAGACAAGGTCTCTGCAGAACTTGCTGATATGCTAAGTATGTGAAACAGCTCTCTGAATATGCAAAGTATTTGGAAGGTGTGCAAAACACAATCCCTTGAGTACTTGAGTATCTACTCTAAGGTACCTGCCACAAATGAAATTCATAACAAATACCTGCAGGTACAGTGAAGATCAACATTAATTATGTTCCTGACAGATTTAGATTAATAGTTCTATTGATTTATCCAAGAAGTTTATTTCTAATTGCAAATGTGACTGATGTCTTAAAGACAATTCAAAAGGAGTATGACATTTGAAAAATGACATTTTTTTTTTTTTTACTATTTAAGAGTTCTATGTCAAAAATTATTTATGCTCTTTTCAATAATTCATGGAAATGTTTTTATTGAAATTACAGGATTTATAGAAGAACTACAGAAGAAACAAGCTGGTCAAAATAAAATAGTCATTTAAATCTAAATCTGCCTGGAGGAATGAATTTTGAGTTTAAGACTACATCTCAAGAAAAACATGTCATATTCAAAAGCCTTTAAATATAAATATGTTTTCCAAAAAAACTAAAGATGTGAGTTTTAATCTTTGTTTTTAACGGCAACAGATTAATAAAACTGTGAAAGTACCTGTGAACGAGGAGAAGTGTTTCCAGGTTATCACAGGAGGAGGGTTTCCCACAGCCTTACATGGGAGGAAAGCATCTGAGTTGGACAAAACAGTAAAGCTTGCTGCATTTCCTCCAACTATCCTTGGTTTGCTCCCCGTGGGTTTTGCTGTGGGGTTTAGTGGAACAGTTCTGGCAGTAGTTGCTTCATTGTCCATGAAATGATTACGAGTACCAGGGATAGAGTTATAAGTGACTTTTTTATCTTTAGAAGGGACATCATAATCTTCCTCTGACGTAAATGTAGTCATTGTGTCAAAAGCAAGACCTTTCTCTGCTTTTCCCTTTGCATTGCTACTGTTTTCTATAGGTTCGATTGTCCTGTGTGGTGACTGGCGGGAAGTGTTACCATTATTTCTCTGTATCGGAGGTCTGACATTGCTGACTCTGTTCTGAACAGTTACATAAGGTTGCTTTGTGGTTCTAGGCATCATTGTAGTTGTATGGTATGGGTTTGAAATTGTGTAAGTGGGACTGTAAGATGAAACAGATTGTGTGGTTTCATCATTTGCATTTTTCTTAGTTGTAACCTTTGCAGTCGAAACCACATTTGTCTTAGAAATGACTTTAGTAAATTTCGGTCTATTGAATAGCCTCCTTCCCCCAAAAGGCTTCTTTCTTCTTCCCTGTTTTCTTCTTCCACCAAAACTCTGGTTGATTGCAAGTTGATCTGAAGAACCTCCAGATCCTGATGTTAATATTCTATCAGGACTGTCAACTGAACGTTGATTGACAGTAGGTGGAGCAGGAAGAGTTTGTATTTCTGTTGGTGTTTGAGCTGTGACCAAAGACCTGGAATAATCAAATACACTTGTTTTAGTTGGGTAATATTCAGTTCCAAGTGATGTAAACTCAAAATCTCCAGATGTTAAACCTTCATCGTCATCTAATGAGCTCTCTTTGCTGTTTGCGCTTTTGGATGGTGATAGAGTCCAAAGGATGCCTTGTGGGATTGTCGTGGTAGTCTCATCAGTAGGGAGTGTAGCAACAGATGTAGTCTGAACTGTAGTTTTTGGCTGAATGAATGGTTTCTTTAATTTGCCCAGAAGTTTTATCCTTTCACTGCTTTCAAATAGTCTGTTCCATGGTATCTTTCCATGGATAACCTTAGATTTAGTTGTGGTACTTTTTGTGGTGCTAATTTGTTGTTCTTCTTTTGGGGTAGGAAAAGGACCGATTGTCGAATCAATTTCTGGTGCCTCGGCAGATGTTATATACTCAGAGGGAGCCTCTGATCCGGACTGAGCATGGGTAACAGGGGTATTTGTATTGTAATTATTTGTGATAGAAGTTGCAGTTTTTTGTGTAGAAGTAGGCCTTTCTCTTTTGCTTAAAAATGAATTGGAGGAGAGTGTCGGAGTGACGGGCCGAGCATTAGTCGTACCCGTCTTCCTGTTTTCGTCGCAGTCACACTCTGAGGAAAGATTGAAAGATTGTAGATAAGTGTGTGGAAATTGTATTTTCTCAAAAACAGAGTTGGTACACATTTTTTATGAGAAAAAATTAAAAGGTGAATAGAACTTTTAGACAATGGGATAAGATAGAAAGTCTGGAAACACAGCCGTTTTTACATTGAGTATATACATATATTTGATTGAACCTTTTTCATACGTTGTTAGACTGCAGAATCCTGCCTAAAGTCAATATTGCAAAAAAAAAAAACTGCTGACAACAGCTGAACTGTCTTACCTGTGGTATTTTCTTCCTTCTTGACAGATGGCTGTTTAAATCGATTGATAAAAGACTGTATGTCAGTGATCCTGTTGGGTTTAATTAACCTCCTCCGACCATGCAGGTTCCTCCTGCCACCTTTTCCTCTGTTGCTCTTGCGTGGAATTATTTTGATCTGTTGCTTCGAGATGATGGTGGAGCCGGCAGGCAGCTGCGGGGACTTGATTGTTTGTGTAGTGTGGAAGGTGATTATGTCTTTCTCTCTTTCTGTGGTAGTAATTGCTGTAAAAGTCATTTGGCTCATTGGGTCTGTGTGAAGTATGAGTTCCACTGGGTCTGGATCATCCATTACCGGTGTAATGTTGGGGTCTGTAGTCAGTGCTAGTGCTGCCCCTGTGGATGTTTCCGCAGTCGGTTGTTCCAAAAAGCTGAGGTGAGTTACTTGTGTATCATCTCTCTTGCTAAGCTGTAAGGTGACAGGGTTCAGATCTGGAGGTGACATACTGGTTCTTTCCAATGGGTAGAATTCTGTTGTCTGAAACTGACTTGGTATATGCGTGAATAGAGGTTTTATTGGTTTATATGTTTCCATAGTTTCTGTGGTTGGTTTCACTTTCCATGGGGCAACAATGAGATGCTCTTCTTTATAACCCCCACCAGAACCAGTTTCCTCCTCAGCAATATAAACTGTGTGTGGATTTTTATTTTTCACACTCTCGTTTACTGTGCTACTCTTTACTTTGAATCCATCATGAGCTTTTTCCATTAATACAGCAAATTTTTGTGGGTCAATCTTCCTGGAAGCTTGAGCAAACACCCTACTACTCGAAATGCGTCTGTTGTGAGCTGCTCCCCTCCTTCTTTGTCCCATTCTACCATGAGAACTTCCTCTCCCCTTTAGTCGCAGTCTAGGGTAGGGCCGATCCGAAGTGACAGTCCTGGATTCCTGACTCGTTTTTTCTGAAGGAGCAGAAAAAGCATTCTCTTTGAGTTTGACTGTATGATCTTCAAAACTGGAATCCATCTTGGAGTCCATCGCCATTCCTGATCCTTCACTTTTCAAATCCGTCATGCCCTCAAACTTTTCTTCGGATAGTGTTACCTGAGACACGAGTAAGTCAATTCCCAGGTGATTAGCAACCAAGCACCTATAAAATCCTCGGTCCCTGGCTGTGAGGCCTTGAATCAGAAGTGTGCCATTCTCGTACACCTTTCTATTTGCTTGAGACTTGACGATCACTGAGTGGTCGGGTAGAATCCATGAAACAGAGACCCTGGAACTCCCAGTGGAGCTACAATCAAGCATAAGATTGTCATCAATTGACTTCGAGAGCCGAAGACCATTAATCTCAGCCTCCTCCACGTCGGGAGAAAGAACAGTCACCCGAAACGTGAGGACATCCGCATCCAAGTAGTTGGTGGCGATGCACCGGTACAGACCAGTGTCAGAGGCATCTGCGCCACGAAGAGTTAGCACCCCATCAGCAGAGATCACGATCCTTCTGTCCTCACTGTAAAAAGGAGCCCGGACTTTACTTCCATCTGGTAAAATCCACTCCATCAGAGGCTTTGGGTCACCTTGGATATGACAGCTCAACTTTCCCACACCACCTATGTTAATAAAGAGACACATTTTATTCACAAGAATACAATAAGGAATTCCTAATCTTTCAAAGAAGGTTACTTAAGAGATTAACCTACCTGCAATCACAATGTGCTCAGTCTTGGTTTCATTGTCTCTTTTGATCATGGTCCAGGAATAACGACCTCTTTTTGTAGGTATAGCTTCAAGCTGTAAACTGACAGTCGACTGGTACTTAATATGCAAGGTAGAAAAGGTGGTTGTAGTACGGTCAAGCTGGAGGCTCACTTCTTCTTGCATTAACCATGCAGGAGTTGCTTTAATGTCAGCTATAACGTTTGTTGTAATTCTTTCCTCTCCAGGTTTCTCCTGACTGTATCTGTAAAGCATTTCAGGTGTTCTGGCCAGCATCGCGCCTCTCTCAAGCCTCATAGGAGAGTCACTGTAAGTGGCCAAGATCTGCCAGATCTGTTGGAAGTGTTCATGGTCGACGTTACACACCAAATATGTAGTGATACCAGTGGTAAGACCTGTCATAACTCTTCCTTTGTCCTCTGTTGCGGTTTGCGTCAGGTTTTCAAAAGCAGTAGGCATCTGAACGGTACATATTAGACTGGCCTCTTGGTAAGACTGGTCAGTCAGGTTCATCTGTATGGAGCCTAACGGGGCAATAAAGTCCTTGGGGTAAACAGGAATAAAGTCCCCTTCCTCCAGGCTTATGTTTTTCTGCTTGAGATGGGATTTAATCCAGGGTTTGGTACAAACAAAGGCATCATGGTGGAGGATAAATACAGGTTGACCGTGGTGAAGGGCAGGAGTTTCACAAACAGGACACAGCTGGCCTTGCCTGTCTCGCTTACACTTCAGCACACCTGCAAGCAATTATCAAGTGGTGTTCTGTTTAGTTGGCTACACAGAGGAAAAGAACATTTACAGTTTGCACATTATAGGCTGTCCAAGTCAGAACTTGAAAGTAAAACTTGTGACCCAGAAAAGATTATCATCATACTGCAAAAATATGTGAGTTATGAGTTCACTTTTGGTAAATCCATTTATTGTCCCCGAATGACAACAAGGACTGCTCATTTCTACCCTGACTAAAATACATAATTTGCCTTTTCAGCGTTTCTTGTCTTTGGGTTTCTCTGTACCTGGGTACGCAGAAACAAGCATTTTGCTGCATTTAATAATCTTTCTAAAAGATTTCTCCCTTTAAAAATGTTTCTTGTTTTGTTTTGGCATAAAATTTAATGCATTTATATGAAGACTTCAAAACAAAAAGATAATTAGAAATCAATAAAACCTTACAAAACTACTACAACCCAGTCTTGGCATTCTTAAATCGAAAACATCTTCATATTTACCCCCCCCGCCCACCACGGTCTTAAGAGACCGGGTCATTTAGACCACATGTGGTTTTTTTACTCTGTGCGCTGTCCAGCCGCGGTCGCCCTGACCCTGTGTGCGCTTTTGAGTTTTATTTTTCTGTCCTGTTGTCTGAACGTGGCATTTGCAGCACTCCTCTTGAGTGTAGCGGGAATACAATGGGAGGGTTAAGAGCCAGATAACCTAAAAATCTTAAAAGTGTGGACCAGATATACATTTTGATTTGTTTTCATTGTTTTTTTTATAGCAAGTCAATCATTTTAAAACTGACTTTTCTAAGACAATAACAGTGTTTTGTCTCATGAATATAGAAGATAACTTAACATCTGTTACTGCAGTGTCTTGAAGCCTACTACTGTCTATTGCTGTTTACAGAAGATTGTTTGGTCCAACAGGAGGAATTTTTAACTGGAATATGCCACATGAATTTGTGTCAGTTTATTGGGAAAACAGAAGATAGAGGGAGTGAACATTTTTTGGCAAAGATTATAGATGCAGGCATGGAGCATCCCAAAAGTGAGGGTTGAGAGCATGATGTAGATTATGAAATTGTGCCACAGCTACAGGACAGAAAGCTCAAGCAGGGAATAAACATCCAGACAGCTGAGATGATGACAGCTGTTTGAAGTTTATCAGGTGAAGCATCTTCTTTTACAGGATTTTTTTTTTTTTTTACTTTGAAGGCGTTCTCTATTTCTACAAAATGTTTTTCATCAATTAAAATCCGTTCTTCCTGTCAGATTCCCCATGATAATTAGCTTCAGCTGTGACTGGTTTTTGTTTGTCCTAGCCAAGTAAACTCAGAGTGTGAAGTGTGAGTGAGAAGCCAGCGCTCTCAGAAAATATTTGACCTCTCTAGATAAATCCCCCTTATGAATCTCCAGTTCATTAACTCAAGTTGGAGCTTAAGAGACTTTACAAATACTGCTTTATTTAGTGGAGTGTGTGGTACTGAGACATGATTTCATCATTTCAAATACAACATAATTGCATTTCATTTTCCTATACTCAGGGCTGCCTAGAGCTTCTTTTTTTTTTTTTTTTTTTTACAAATTCTCAGTATCATGACATGGAAATGACTGCAACTATTCTGAAGTACAAGCCCAAACACCACTGAAAAGAAAAATTATGCATGCCCCTAAGGCCACAAGCGGGGTGAGTTCACAAAAAGTGGTTCACAAAGCTTAACACTTTTACAGTCAAATACTCACCAGAGATCCTCTGTATCCACTCTGGGAACCACTTCATCTGACAATCACATCTCCACGGGTTGCCGTGGAGGAAGAGGTTCTCCAACTGACTGCAGCCTAGGAAAATATCAGCAGGCAGAGTGCTAAGAAGGTTGTCTGACAAGTGGATGGTTTTTAGTGAGGACACTTTGAAAACCTGGCTGTGTCTCAGTGTGATGAATGTGTCTGCGTGGAGCTGCTGGAGTTGGTTGCCCTCCAGCTGGACCAGCTGCAAGTTTGTCAGGCCATAGAAAGCCTCTGGGTTGATAAATTCTATCTGGTTGTGGTCTATGTGGAGTCTCAGCAGACTGTTCAGGCCTTTGAATGTCTCTTTGCGTATTTCCTTGATTCTATTATGTGACATCTTCAGGACCTGCAACAAACAGGCAGTAGAAACGATTCATCAGTGTGATTTGAACATATGAGAATGCACGTCTTAGAAATGCCATTATTTTGTCATGAGATTATTTATCTAGTCTGAAAACTGTCACACAGTTTGTTAGCGGATTTGATTAGCATGAAATAACAATAAAAAGGCAAAAATCAAATAGTTTCGTTGGAAAAGTCATGCTGTTAAAGTTTGTTAGCATGGTATCTGAAAGGAACTAAATATTATTTTTCTGGGTCTTTACCTAATAAAGAGATACTATTTTAATCACTGTATTTAATGCATTACATAAAAATAAATGTCCTTGAAAAAATATGTACCTCATGTAAACACATTCTCGTTTCTTATCACAAAGAAACTGTAAACTGTGAAAATGTGTGGATGATATGCTTTCTTGTTTATCTCATTGAAGTAAACAACGCAATGCAATTTACAATGGCTTGTCAGGAGGCAATGTTATTTTGACCTTTACGGACATTTTATGATTGTAATCTGCACATTAATTTACCTGTAAAGACCTGAGATCTCTGAAGGGGCTGTCCTCCATGCTGTGTATACTGTTGCTGTGCAGCATCAGCAGCTGCAACTTCTCAAGCCTCAAGAAATCGCTTTCTCTCAAGAAAGTTAGACCATTGTACCTGACGGCAAAGAAACCTCAGCTTTAGTTCATAGAGATTGGTATAATGCCCGGATGGTTGCATGCTTAGTACATGTGTAAATGAGCAAGAGTGCCAACAAAACACATCCCAACGAAGCACAACAGAAGTGGAACGAAAAGAGCAACATTTTGAATGACAAGTTTCAGAGAGGAACCCTGACATGAATTGACAGCTCGTGTTAAGATAAGTTTTGCCTCTTTGACATGCAGCAACAGGCAGGGCACTTCACCGTCCTGAGGGTGAGGTCAGCTTTTTCACACCTCTATCAAAATTTATTTGGAACCTGTATCGGCTTGTCATTACTGTTGCTAAACACAGCCACAATGCTAGCCTTGCCACGGCGAAGCACAGCACACCCTCTGTCCTGAGAGTTCTCAAGTGAAACATCTTTCAGACGTAATTGCGGACAACGGGAAGATGCGTAGCTTGGCCGTGTTGTAGAAAGAATCTTTCAGAAACTGAAGACATCTGTAGGCGAGCGCCATAGATGGGGGTTTTCCCAAAGCAAAACAAAAAAATTTGCATCAGTTTCAAAGCAAGTGCAGCTTGATGAGTTTTTGCCTTCTCTTCCCTGCCACTTTTTAGATACACGTCTGCTAAGTCACACAGTGGAATTCCCTTGCCGGGATTCATTTAGCTTTTCAGAAACCTGATAACAAACACTTTATTTTATTCAAATGAACTGGAGAGGTGTTGCATTTAAAAGCTGCAGGATAATGTCTTTTGAGGACAAGGCATGGACACCCCTGCTCTATATACTTGTTTTCCTTTGTAAAAAATAAAAATGATGGTCCTAAAAATATCTCTAACTGCTCTCAGTCATGTACAAAACGTAGACTTTTTTTTAAAAATTGAACTTGTGGGTCAGTAATAATTCTTACCTGCCGTAAGAACTATCCAAAACATTTGTCGCCGTCACAATAGCCATCAAGTCATGTTGGTTGTTTTCAATTTATTTCACATCTTAAAATCAATTGATCAAATAATTAAAAACATCATGGCAGTAGTTGTGTAAAATATTGCAGGACAACCTTTATTTTAATTCGAAGCAGTTATGTGAGAATGCAGTAGCCAACAGCAGTTTCTTTTTCTAATGCAAATGTTTTTGCCAGCAGTTAAAATTGGAGTCATTTCTTTTCTGACTGCAAACAGCTGTACAACCTGCTGAAAGTTGTGAACAAAAAAAGAAGAAACAACACATACCCAATGTTAATCCTTTCCACAGCTGGTGGGAAGTGGTCAGGTACTGCGGTCAGGTACCTGAAGGTGCAGTGCACTTCAGTGGGAATGTGACACACGCATGATTTGGGGCAGTCGGCGCACGACGGCTGCATGGCAGCCAACAATAACAGAGCCCCCAGTAAGCGCCCCCGTAGGCAGAAAGCACTGCGGTCACACGCGCTCATGGTGCAGCGGGCAGTCACGTGGACGGGGCTTCAGTAAGGAGGATGCGACACTTTGACCTGATCCATTAATGAAACCCACCTGGAGAGAGAGAGAGAGGTTTGGCAAATCCTCCTGAGAGAATGTTGTCGTTATAAGTTTGTTGAAGTTAAAACACAGAAAGGACGAAGTTCTCCAGCACAGTCAAAGGTCCTGCAGTGAGCATGATTTAAAGCTCATGGCTTAAAATATCATAACCAAAATGTGAAGTAGAAACTAAAATGGATTGGCATGTTTACCTCTTTACACTGTATAACGACTTTTCTTTAATAAAGTATTGGCAAATGTTGTGCCACAACATCTTTTTACATTCAGCTCATCATAATATGTTTTGTGTAAAAATGATGAATTCATCACAACTAACTGAAACACTTTTCATCTAGGATGGAGTGGAGTAAAACTAACTGGTTTTAAAAAAAAAAGTAAATATCAGAGAATTAATACTCTAAATAAATATTACAATTCTGATGGGAAAATCCATTTACATCTTATGAAACATTTGCCTACTAAAGAACAATAATGAATATTACCAAATAATACAAGCACTTTTTAAAGATAATATCAACACATGCCACTTAAAGTAAAAATAAATAAATAAATAAGCATGCAAAAATCTCACCTCAGTCAAAAACAGCTGGTGAAAACAGACTCGCTGCACATGTGAAGTTGGAGAGTTCCTCATGAAGCTATTTAAAGTCCACATTGAGTTGCAGCATTTCTCCAGTCTGCTGTGTAGGAAGAACAAATCTGGTCATCTCTGTGTTTAGCGTCTGCAGGCGAGCGCACACTCCGGTCTCCTCCACCCCCAGCAATCTGCTGTAATGGAATCCTAGAGCAATGAAACACCGAGGGAGTCGGGTTGCACAAAATACTCTCCATCCGACAGACCGGTTAAATAAACAATGAATTATTCCCCAACTCGAGGAACTGCAGAGAATAATGCAATTATGAACCGCTGCCAAGACGTTAGAATCTCCTTCGTGCGACTAAGTTTTAGAACTGGGTGAAAAATCTCTTCTAAACAGAAGCAGAGGTTTATTCAGATTTTATCAGATAAGTTCAAAGTATGTGTTGACATTAAATGATCCTACCTTTTTCTTACAGCAAACAGTTCACTGTTCAGTCTAATATCCAAGTATAACTTTATGAAACATTATTATTTGTTTATCATGTAATTATAGGCACACTTGTGTTTTTGTGTGTGCTCCGGGGTCCAAGCGATGACATTTCATTGCCAATTTCACTTATGTTTCTTTGTGCAACGACAATAAAATAAGTCTAAGTCTAACAAATCATCAAAAACGCCAACACACACAATCCTTGTAATCAGTTTGCTTTGATCTTTTTATTTAAAATCATTTGCAATCGCCGACTGTTTTATCTTTGTTTCTCCATTGCACATGCAGATGTGAGATTCTGCATGTTCCCGTAACTTAAGGCTAACGAATACTTGTTTCCAACAGCTACAAACTCTGTCCTGTAAAAAGAAAGCCAGATACGCATGTAAATGATTAACCTGGCATGGCGAGAAGGAAGAATGTGAAGGACAATTTAACAATACAGGCCAGACACTTTTGGCTGCTTTGAACTGACAACATGACCGTGACTTTCTAATTCCTGTTATTATTTATTATTATTTATTATTATTATTATTATTATTATTATTATTTTTTTTTTTTTTTGTTGTTGTGAAAGCTTGAAAATGCCTTCATGCATATAGTTTTTTCTTTCAAGTCTTGTATGTCGTCTGAATATGGTCTTTGTTTCTCTCACACTGTTAGGGTTTCAACTGTGGGTGAGGAGTCAACTGCAGGCAGAGAGACAAGAATTTACAAAAATAAATCAAAAGACCCTTAAAAATCTAGAGCCAAAGTAAAGAAAAAAAAAAAAAGAAGGAAATATCCAACAGGTCATGACAGACAAATCTTCTAAGTGCAGCTTTCAGGCTTCCACTAGGAGTCAAAAAATATCCTCTCATAAAACAACCCAAAATTGTGCTATTAGAGGGGTTCTTTGAGTTAGAGACTCTAACAAAAATAACCTGGAAATTAAAGAGGCAGGCAAGGAAGTTTTGAGAGAATGGCCCAAAGTAGTGATGGTTCAGTGACGATGCTAGGAGGGAAAACTAGCGTGAGAACCCTGAAGGACAACACAGAAATGCGCAGAAATGCTCCAGAGCCAAGGCTGAAGCTTGTAAGCACCAGCAAATTATCTAACTCTCTCAATCTGAGGCCCAGAGATTCAAGGAAGTTTTCGAAGGACTTCTCTGATGCCACAAATGATGCTTTGGAGGGCAATCTGGGGACAAAGTGTTAGCCTCAAGATGTCAGAAACCTGATAACTCTGGAGGACATTGATAATAATGATGATAAACACTCTGAGGAGAAGATGCTGGTGGAACCAGTAGAGATGAAGTTCACATGAAAATAAGGGCAATTTTGAAAATGATGAGAAATTAAATGTTGGCGTTGTCGGAGACGAGGACATTAGGGGTAGATGTAAAAAAAAAAAAAAAAGTGAACATAAATGTACAGAAAATAAGAACAAGAACACCAAAAACTTAGTGGAACCAAAATAATGCCAATTGTTAAGATTTGCCCAATTTTCTGGTTCAGATTTCTAACCCAGATTTTTGTTTTGATTTTTTTTTAGTTTTATCTGTTTTGGGTTTGTGTTTTGTTTTTTTCTCAAATTGAGGACAAATCCATTCATGACAAATAGAGGCCATGGATAACACAAAATATTATCTTCATATTTAGAATATTCAGCTGATTCACTGACCCCACTGCTTATTTTATTTTATTTTTATTTTTTTTTGACATTTTCAACTTTGACATTATGGCTTTTTCAGTCATGTGGTACTGCTGGCACCTCGGGATCTGAATCGTCGTATCCGGCGCATGTGCTGACTGGAAAAGCGCAAACATCTGATGTTTACTTGCACATCTGGATACCACACCAGCACATGTTGACGATGACACCGCTTTCTTCTCTCCGCCAGCTCTGTCAATGCTGTGCAAAATTCTTGAGCTTATTAGAATTTGTGATGGAAGAAAAGGCAAACATACCGATGGGGCCAAAAGACAAATCTTTGAAAACTACATAAACCTCGCCACAGGAATCCACAGGCAAGACACCCTTTCAAGACAGAGGCATCTTGGCAAAAGTAAAGCAGGCGATCTAACAAGTGATTGGAAAGAAAACGACCGCAGATAACTCCCACTATATTTCTATTTAATCCCCGTGTCCAGCTTTACTAACTTGCGCTCTTCTAATGGACTTGTTTTGGTTTTGTCGCACCATTTGTAGAAGCCCGATGAATTACGAGCCGCCATGTGTATTTTGTGACCGCTCTGATCATTTCTTTTGGCGACATGTGGCGACCGTAAAACAAAGCAAAAAAACAAAAAAAAAGAGCAGCAGAGAGCAAAATTAGCTTTTAAAACGGAATTTTTTCGAAGCACTCAGAGATATTGAAACATTTTATTGCGCTGAAAGGAAGTGTGATTTTTAACTTTATCTCCTGCAAAGCTGCTTCAGGGAGTAGAAGTTGGTGTTTTAGCAGTAAATAACAACTGCAAATCTACGTCAAAAGCCTCTCACCGTAATTCTGACAGCTACACTTGCTTTACTTTCTGGCATCTGTGCCGACTGGAGCTACTGCTCTAACCTTTTACAGCTAATGTAGCAGAAGTTAATTCAATTGTGCCTGATTTCTTTTGTACTCCGGTCAGAATAGGTTCGACCTGCTAACAGAGCAGAATCCCCTTTAAGCCAGACACATTGTACAGTTAATTATGTCTTGATCCAAGTCATCAGTATAGCAGAGCTAAGCCTCTTGAGATGGAAAATTGGAGTGATAAGAGGATTATGGGGTGGAGGAGAGAAGATGGAGGCGTAAGGATAGCTTCGACCAGGTTTTAAATGTCAAAATTTTTATGTGCTGTTTGTTTCTACGCGATTTTGTTGATCAGAAAATTCAAGTCCTGTCCAAATGGTTTTCTGGGAAATAAAGCTGTTTTCATTTTGACGTTTATGTGCTCCAGATGATTTGCACTATGACTTTAAGCTACAGTATTCAAAATACCCCTGTTTTTTTTTTTTGTTTCTATAAAAACAGATGTCTTCCTTCTTCTTCTTCTTTTTTTTTTTTCATTTTGAAAATGCTTAATGCTGTTTATCCCATTTGTTGAATCCTAAAAAGCCAAGGATTATTGTTTGCATAACTTTTCCTTTGCAATTATGTTGAGGCTTGTAACTCCTGTATATTTTCTGCTCATTTCCATAACTGAAATCAAGAAATATGCACAGAGCACGCAGGTGAAAAGGAAGCACGAGGCATTTGAGAACACGACCATCTGTTGCCAGAGAATATTACGTTTGAAATGTCAAACTTGAGCAACAATGCACATAGCACACTGTTAACTCAAGAAAAAAAAAAAAAAAAAAAAACAGTGATAGCAGTCTGCAGCTGGAAATGGAGCTCATAAAAGTGAATATTTATATGCTGGTTTATCCACTGAGCAGGAGGAAGTCAGGAGAAACGCTGTGTGGAAACAGTTGCTTGGAGACCTAACAAACTGGCATCCTACGGAGGGAGTTAACCTCTTAATACACAACATTTGCACCCTCAACTGAACAAAGTGGGTAAATATACATTGATCTTGTTATTGTTTTTATTCTATCCTGACTCGGTGTCGCCTTGCTTTATCCTTAAGAATCCATTCAAATCATCTGCCTCCTACCTAAATACCCAACAGAAGTCAACAGTGGGAAACAACAAATACAAAGACGGTACAATATCCCCCCCCTCCCCCCCCCACACACACACACACTCATAGCTGAGCAAAACCATGTACTTCGTCAGAAGAGTTGTGTTCATTTTGGACTTTGTTCTAGATATTTGTTTAGTTTATTTTGAAGGGTTGCAGCTGACAAAAGAGATAGTGATGATGTAGGAGAATAAGTTGACATGGAGGGAAACGTCGTACAACAGAACGAACCAATAAAGAAATGGGGAGCTTGAATGTACTGAGGAGGAAGTGGAAATGACAATAAAAAAAAACCAGAAGAACTATTTGCATATTATTAGTAATCCTTTATTTATACAATTGTATAAATAAAGGATTTATACAATTGAAAATCTCTCGAGACTCATTGTCTCATTTATATGACGTACATCAACAACAAAGTAATGAATGCAGCTGGGAAAGAGCAGGTAGGGGCAAATGAGGAAGAGGTAAACGGCCGAGACGGGGAGAAGAATGGTGGACTGAGGCGAGAAAAAAAATACAAAGGTTGACAAAGAGAATGAAAGTGAAAAACACAAACAATGAGAATAACTAAATTATCATAAGATATAAGCTAAAAGATCTACGAAAACCAAACAAAAAATAGCTGAAGCTAAAAATAGAAAAACACCCAATGATCAGAACAAAATTAGTGCCTTCCTATTGGTTTCCAGCTTTAAAGACCAATAAAAAGACACATTTTGATGTCATCATGTTTCACATTTCAAAGTTTTTTTTTTTTTTTACTACAATATGTGAGAATAGTTACTCTGTAGATTTGCACTCACATTTTATTGGAAAATATTTATTTTGTTGCTCAAAATTTCAGTGAATTTCCTGGAATTAGTTAGCTGTTAGAAATCGCAGCTGGCTGATAGGAGCTGAGGAATCTTGAGACACATGCGCCACTGGCTTTAGTTCCTCACACCTACTTCTTGATCATGTCCAAGGAGACCAGAAGGAATAGAGCCATTCAGAAAGTCCTTGACAGTTTTCCAGGTTTCCATTCTGTTTGCATGTATTAAAGCCGTAAACAATTTTACTTGCCAAAACAGCGTCAGTTTCAAGTGAAAATTTTAATAGTCATAAACTGATTGCAGCCTTTGAGGTTTGAGTCACTATTTAAAATTTGTGGAAAGGAAGTTTCTAAATATTCAGACAAAGATCCCTGAGGGCAAATAGACAAACAACACAGTTTTTTCCTTTAAAGTGTTGCTCAGCACAAAACTGATCTGATTGATCAGCTTTGACAGGTAAAGTGTATTTCTGTTTTGTTCCAATCCAGACCAAGATGTGCTGAAAGGTAACCAGTAACCAATATTTTTCATTTTTCTGTTCTGAAGTAAGAATTATCCTGTGATTTTACTAGGGTAAACTTCTAGATTGTCATCAGGGTTGATAAAAAAAGAGAAAAGAATAAACTCTCTATGTTGACATGACAATCCAATGAAATTTTAGCTCCCCGAGAGTGACTTTTTGAGTCAGCGTTCTTCATGAGCACTGCAGAGTCTGTATCTTCTTTGTGCAAAACACTATTGGGATCTGGGTTTTTTTGGTTTCTTTGTGGATTTTTTCTGTTTGCTTGCTGGTTTTCCCTTCCTCCACCAGATGATGTCCTAGAGGCTGCACACCTTGGAGGGCGTGGCCACTGACTCAGTCAGCGCGCCTATGAGTCATTATCCAATCAGCCTGGAGCTGAAGAGGAGCAGACTGCCAGCACCTCGCCTGAGTGTTTGCCAGTAATGGTACTCAGAGCCCCTCTGAGCTAGCGCTCTGTGTTTCTCTCTCTCAGGTGATTCCTCGTGACACCTTGGAAGTTTCCCTGTGAAACCCTAGACCTGGCTTTTTGGATTTCCATCCTCATGACGCCGTGGACAGTTACCCACTGGTTGCCCGAGTCCCATCTTTGCCTCTGCAGATTAATCATAACCTGGATTTCCCAGCTGGGAGTCGGCTTGCTCCTCTGTTTTTCTCCACGCCTGAGCTTACCTGCCCACCCTACACCGCAGCCTCCACATCATCAACCCAGAACTCACCCAGTCGAGACCTCTCTCTGGAAACTGGATCGCCTTAAGGATACCCATAAAAGATCCGAAGCCACAAACCCGGTTTTTCCTCCTCTCGTTGAAATTATCCTGCAAATCAAGTAAGACCATTCTAACTTCTCTTGCATATTCCTGTTATCCCATTACCTCAAACTTACCATCTTCCTTGCTGCTCTTTAGTGTGCCCTCCCCAAGGACCAGACCCTTTTCCCAACAACTTCATATTATTCAAATAAACTTTATTTATCTTATTTCTGTTCTCCTGGTGATGTTCTGCATGTGTGTGAAGAAACTGGAACTGATCATGACACACACAGACCTGTACTACAGGCTACAAATCAGCAAATTGCCAAAACAGCCACTCTTATAACGATGATCACTCTGGGTGAGGGCCACTTAATCAGTTGTATTTGAATAAAAGCACTGTCTACTTTCTCCCTTAAATCCAGAAAATGGCAGTCAAGATTTAGCAAGAGGAACCTGGTGTCTCCCATGACTGTCAGATAAATCTTAGTTCATATATATTGAGAGTGCACACAACAACTTGGGGGAACTGCAACATTTCCGTTTGATGCTCCAACTTGAACTGTCAAAGTTAAATGTTGCAATCAAAAGTCAGTACTGTGAACGCCGAGTTAAACTTTGTTGATTTCTTGACCTCTGTGCATAAGATGTCTCCATGGGATACGTCGGTTGTATTCCCTTTTATATTTCCAGATTTATAAAGCCTAAAGACTTGTACAAAAACATACATTTGGCATTGACATTGTCGCTACCTATTAAATGTGTGCTATCTGTTATTAAAATCCGTTCCTCACAATCATGGCTTTGCTTTTCCATTAAATGTAATATGGCATGACATCATGGGGAAATAAAACTACATAAATGCATTTCTACACTTGATTCCATAGTATGCAAAATCTAATCCTCAGCTAAGGATGGCTGTGATGGATTTTATTGGACTTGTTAGAAAATTCCAATAAGACCCACAGATTTCATTCATTCACAATCTGTGCTACATGGCGTTATTATTAAATGTAATGTTGATTTCACTCTCTAAGCTAACTGCATCACATATTCGCTCTGCACCGCAGAGTCTTGAAAACGAAACTGACTGCTTGATTTACTTTGTGATCAATTCAGCTAAAAAATGATCCCACTATTTAGGAACATTTGTAGAGAATTGCCGTTTACAGACGATGATTGTTAAATATGACAAAAAGAAATTGGGACAGGGCAAAAGAAATGTACCCTGCTCTAATCCAGGAATTCCCCATCTTTGTTCCCAGTAAACATGCTCCATTTAGGCCTGATGTATATCAAAAACTACACGGATAGTTTAAAGATATTACAGGACTTTGATGTTACCTCATACCGCCTTCATTTCTTTACTTTTAAACTTGTGCAACAACCATTTTTTTCCACTACAGTACTAATATATTGAAAAGTGTAACTGCAGCTTGAAAGTATGAATTAATGTTGGAAGTAAAACAGTTTCTGTACTGAGGTCACCCTTCATCATCCTCATTCATCTGTGGAATACCTTAGTTTTAGTGCTATTATGATCAGAATATTGGATATTTTTAGCATGCTGCGTGATGACTTTACCGTAGATCTGTTTTCCACTTTTGAGATCAGTGGCTTTCCTCACTAAAATGATTGTGATGCGGGGTGTTTCAGTGCAAGTATTGAATATCTCTTGTCTTCAAACTGAAGACAAATTGCAACCAGATGGTTTTGCCTTGTGAGTTAGATTACAGTTTAGACATGCTTGGAAAACATTGCCAAAAGACATTCATTTCTTTTCAGCTCATTTACACTCCATGTTCAGTTCTGCCTTGGCAAAAGTGATTCTGAACTCAACTTCAGCTGTCAAAGATTTTTTTTTTTTCTTCTTCTTCTTCTTTTCTTTTGCTCTTGAGTTCTCCAGACAGTTGCCTCATAGTACATACACAAATTAAGGAGAGTCCAGGCTTTTGACATTTATGCTTTTTCTTCCTGGAAACAGTCGTTATCTGGCTGCTTATTTGGGTCGTATGGTATAATTTGCCTCCAATAAACCTAAACCAGTTTATGAGATGGCATTATTTACATGTCAGGGACATGTTCATTCAAAAATGAACACGTCCCTGGCAATATCTTCAAAAAGATATTACCAAATGCCATCATATATAAAAATGGTGGAATATTTAATATTGTACATATCAAGAATTAATAAATATACCAGGTTTAAAAATTATTTCTATTTAACCTCCAGCATAAAATGTAAAAAAAAATAAATAAAAAAATATTCCACACTGTTAGAATTTCTGAAATAAATAGTCAAAAAACTAAATGGAGGAGAAAAAAAAGGCTTGAATTTGGAGGGAAAATGGCAGTCATGTATTGGTAATCAAATCCACTGATTTGATTAGCTGGTAGGAGTTTTGGCTGTTTGTGATTGTTGAAATTGGCAAGTCCAGCAAACTCTTGCAATGCTCCAGTGAAGATCCAGACCCCAACTTGATTGAAATGCTATGATGGAGCTTTTTGGGGAGAGGGTATTGTGTAAAATTTACTTTTTTTTATTTATTTTTGTAAAAGTTTATATCAAGTTATAATGTTAACATAAAACTCCTCCTTGGAGCTGCAGTGTCCAGCCAAGCTTTCTCCTTACACAACACATTCTCCACTCAGATCCTCCAGACTAGCAGCAGCAACAATTGGACAACTCCTGGTCAAACTGCTAGTCTGCTGAGCTTACCACACGAGTTACCTCTCAGTCCAACACTACTGTGAACGATTAACGGCATAATAAGAAGCATTGTTATGATGACAGAGTGTCGGAAGGAGCAGAAGCTCCTTAAAGTGTAACTAACGCCCCTCTGAAAGCTAAACCCCAACCATGGCGAATTTTGAAAAATTTCAGCAAAGGTAATATGATGCTGAACTAAAAGAATTGCACAAAAATGTAAAAAGTCTCACATAAACATGAAGCTAGAATCCTAAATAACCTATTTAGACAGTTTGTCAGCAACAGAGGCCCGATTTCAAGGCGTCAAATTTCTTTTAAGTTCCACCTATGGGTTAGATTTTCAGTCCAGTCTTATATAGATGTATAAGTTAAAGATTAAAAGTTTGTAGTGTCCCATTTTATTGACTTATGCTTGCTTTTCTTTATGTCTGCATCCATCTGTGTTCATGCAACGCCTGCTTTAGTGCTGCCTGGAACTTATGACTCAGTTTCTGATAACGTGCCACGTATTTTCTCTTCAGAGGAAGAAAACCAAATGATTGCTTTCTGATACATTTCCCGTTGAACATTTGACAGTATCCTTACTTCTGCAAAGTGAATTCTTGTATCTGGTCAATATAATTTATTTTTGAAAAAAATAAAATAAAATAAAAGGCCTTTAATGTTTTTTTTTGTTTTTTTTTCTGTGTTTATGAAGCCAGCGGTCGACGTGCAGGATGCCAATGCATGTTTGGACATGTGCATGCGTCTGACCTCATTGCGATAGACATGCCAGAAAAAAAACGCCAGAAAAACACTCACAAGTCGTTTAGGCAACTTGTAAACTGCTGTGTTTACTGCTCTATTTATTCCTGTAACTGCAACAATCAGATGACTATAGCAACCCGATAGTGAGGGACCGGTCCCTAACTCTTAGATGAAAATGGTCAAAACATCCTCAGTACAGGCACACATGGAAACGAGTTTCAAATCTACTGCTACACATTGCATGTACCTCATTTGTCTGAGGTCAGTCTGAGGTCGTAGGCTGTCAGAGGATTTGTAAAAATAGGAACAAGCAAAAACATTGTTTGAAAACTTGTGATCTGGCTGCTGTTGCAAGAACAGGGTGATGTACATAATGTGCAGCGCTTAAGAGCTCTGATGTATAGCAGATAAAACACTCAGCTGCGCTCAGAACAACTTCCTGCCACGTGTTGCCACTGTAACTCTCACTGACCTCCTCCCCCCCCTAAAATGCATCAGTCTGATTTTAATAACATTCGTCATATTTCCATGGCTCCCTTTGAGTGCTAATGGTCCTGGCAAACACTGTGCATGTCATTAGTGCTTTCAGGGGGATCTGAATGTTCTGCTGACCCTCGTGTATGTCTTCTTCTCTATGTACATCTCTCTTTCATTTCCCTCTTGAATTTACTGAAAACATGTGTGAGTTCCATCCAGTAACAGAGACAATAAAGCTTTCATCCTCCCAGCTTTGTTAAATTGAAGAACCCCCCCCCCTCAAAAATATGTGGGCACATCAGCAATAGTCTTATTTTGCGGGGTCAGACAGTTTTACTCAACAAACCCCTTACTTACAACGAGTAAGTAAGCTTCACTTAATTTCTTGTTTTACTCCCAACCTCTGTGATGACCTTGCTGAGCAACCTGATGATGTTAGTGCATTAACAGCTACAGTAGGTAACTTGCCCTGACAATATATTGTGAGAAAAATAATATGTGAAAAAATTGAGCTTCTCTGTGTGTGTGCGTGTGTTTTTTTTGTTTGTTTGTTTTTTTTTTTGACACATTTTTTATAAAAGTTACATACCAGAGCTTTAAGCACACATGAAAGTTTCTATGCAACAACATAATCTGTAAATGTATGAAGTGCATATTAAAACATTCAGCAGGCTGTACAGTAATGCAGCAAATGAAAGAGGACATCTTTTCCACTGAAGATGTATGCTACTGTTTTCATGTTTGTCTATATGAATTATAGAAGTAACTGGCAACATATGTAAACATGTTTAAGATTTTGTTGCTTTTTTGTCAGAAATATATTGCCAATTTCCATGATAAATGTATGTTTGAGCAACCAACAAGGTGAAATGTTCTGAATAACTATTCGCAGATACACAGGGGCACAAATAAAAGTCAAAGTTCACTTTCACTGTGAATTCATGTAGGAAACTAAACCTTAAGACAAAGGTGTCTCCTTTCATTCATTAGATTGTCAGACTTTGGATTCGGAAGGGACAGCATGGCTTTCATCCTGGCTGTGGAACAGTGGACCAGATCTTTACTCGGATGCTGTTAGGTTGCTGCAGTGATCATGGGAGATTCATTGCTTTACCCACATATGGTTTATGGATCTTAAAAACGCTCACAACTGTGTCCCACAAGGCAATGAGGAAGGTACGGCGGAGACACGTTGTACCTGGTTGCTTCCTGAACGCTACTGGAGTTTTTCCTTGTCACTGAACATGTGACAAGGAGTTCATGGACAGGATATTAAGGCGAAATCATGGAACGAAAGATGTCTGGTTTGGGGACCCGAAGTTCTAGTTTTTGTCTTTTCTTCAGTGATGTGTTTCAGCTGGCATCCATCCATCCATCCATCTTCTGTACACCCTTAGTCCCTTAACGGGGTCGGGAGGGTTGCTGGTGCCCATCTCCAGCTACGTTCCGGGTGAGAGGCGGGGTACACCCTGGA